>CAEFZY010010143.1:0-35575 GCA_903066815.1 Brachyrhaphis roseni
ATATATAGTTCCTCATTTAGTTACCAACGTAAGTTTTGATTTCTGAGCTTAAAAAATTTGCAAAATGAAAAAAAAAAATCTAAAATTGAGATTAAAATCAGAAATTTTAAACAAAAACAAAAAATCAACAAATTTTTGACTTTTGAAACTCAGAAATTTCCAAATTTTCAGACTAGAAAACTTCAGAGATTAATCTCAACATGTCAGTCTGTTGCCATAAATGTACTCCTCCTTTTTGTATCTACAAATAACCATAATTTGTTGTCATAGATTTTAGTTCTTGATTTCGTTAACAACGCAAGTTTTCATTATTGCTTACCTTCTCCCTCCCGCAGCTTCAAAGGTCCATCGTCAGACGGACGAGCAGGTGAAGGCGGAACCGGCCGGCGCGCAGCAGCAGGCGCATCCACACAACCTCAACTCCCTTCAGCACCAGTTTCCCCCTCTAATGCCCAATAAGAAGCAGCAGCAGCAGCCACCACCACCGCCCCCGCCGCCACCACAGCCTCCGACAGAGCCCACCCAGGGGGCTCCCAATTTAGTAAAGCCACCCACTATGTCGTACGCGAGCGCCCTCCGAGCGCCTCCCAAACCGAGAGCCGTTCGACCCGAGCAGGTGAAGAAGAACAGCGACCCGCTGTCCCTCCTCCAGGAGCTGAGCATCGGAAGCTCAAACGGTAGCAATGGTTATTATTCTTACTTTAAATGATAGCCGACTCTCTCGTGTAGTAAGTAAAGTGGAACAAAAAAAAAAGAAAAAGGAAAAAAAAAATTGTAAAAGTTTTGTAAAATTTATAAAAAAAAAAGTAATAGTGGAAAGTGCATTTTAAAGAATTGTTTGTAATAGTAGATTTTAGATTTCTCTTTTTTTGTTTCTTTTCTCTTTTATTTTAACTTCTGGTTCTTTTCTCTCCTGACATATCTGTGAAGAAAGTCAGTATATATATAGCAAATGCATTACTGGTATATATATACATACTCATTATGTATATATGAATATATACTTATATTATCTACACTTGTACATGTACGTAATGCTTAGAAAACAAAAATACAAAAAAATAAAATAAGATGAAAGATCAATAAAAAAAAACGACTTATTTGACCATTTAGCTATCTGCTTAGTTTTCCTGCTTTAGTTGGTCTCTTTAATTACATTTTTAGTTCTTCTTTTTTCTAACTCCTGTTTTTGTTTTTGTTTAACAACCATTTGGTTTTAAAGTGAACACTGACCGTTCACACCACTGCAGTTTGTTGTATTGCATGAAAGCTAAGTGGTCGACTGAGTGAAACCGAAAGGAACAGTGTATAGAAGTAGATACATTTTTCCTCTAGTCTGTACAGAAAAAGAAAATAAAAGACTGAACTGTATTCCACAAAAAAAAAATCATATTAGTATTTGCATTATGAGGGTTTTTTTTATTTTGTTTTCAGTTTTTTTTTCTTTTCAGTTCTTAGTCATCATTAACTTAAATAATCTGGTGATTTAGTGTTTAATGTGATTATTTATAGAAAAAAAAAAAAAAAAAAACTTCGCCAAGATCTCACTGGGGGAAGTAGTTTGCAGACGTCGGGACAGCTTTCATTCCTCCTCTGTCGGCTTCAACCGCAACACGTTTCTTTAGGCGACAACATGAACTGCTCTGCTTCGATTTACTTTGACTTTTTTTTTTTTCTTTTTTAAGATAATCTTTTAAATGTAAAATCGTTTCCCTGCTTTTTGCTCAACTTTCAATTTGGATTTTGTGTTACGTGGTTTGGAATAATCTGATGGTCTTGTGTAAGTGAACTGAGAGTTGTTAAAATGTGTATCGTGGGATCATTACTTCCAGTCAGATGTTTTTGAACAACAGCAACAAAAAAAATACTGGAGGAGTCCATGGCAAACAAAATCAGAAAATATTTCATCAAAAAAAACAAAGACAGTACCGCAGCCATTAATCACAGTTTGAAATTGTATACATAATTTTTTTAATATCTGGATTTGAGGTAGTCTTAAAGGCATGAAGAAAATTGGTAACATTTAATTTTTTTTGCTTATGAAAAAGTAGATGATTTTATTAACATTTTACAAACGTGTCTCAATTTTATTCATTGCTTCAATTTAAAAAAAAAAGAAGTAAAAATACAGCTACTTCAGAAATCATAAAACTTCTAGTTACATATTTTATCTTTGTTTATTTTACAACAAATGTTAATTAAACACAACACTGCTAGCTAAAGTTTTACTACTAGCTAAAACTTCAGCTAGCAGTTTCATTTCTGGCTATAGTTTCACTACTTTAGCTAGCAGCTAAGATGCTAGCTAAACTTCAGCTAGTGGTTTCACTGCTGGCTAAAGTTTTACTGCTTCAGGTAGCAGCTAGCTGTTAAGCTAACTAGACTTAAGCTTGTGGTTTCACTGGCTGATGTTTTTTTGGCTACAAGTTTTATAAACAAAACATTTCTAAGCTATTGATTTTTTTAAAAAGCAAAATTATTGCTGTAAAATATTTAGGCAATACTTAAAACAGGCGTGGGCCAGTATGCAGTGGTTTTATTGCATCATTAAATTCAACATAGAAATATACAATATGATCTAATTTTTTTTTTTTTTTAACAGAAAAGCAGTAGTTTCTACTGCTGTTACAGTAATGTATTGATTCTTACAGGCATAATAATGTTTTTTTTCCCACCATTTTATACCTTTTTTTTTCCCTGCTGTGAATACATTGGTATTACCTGCTTAATGAGTTGAACTATCTGCCATGGTAGAGCATTTATTAAAAGGACTTTATGCTTTAAGAGCGGTATAATGGAACATCTGAGCATTTTTAAACCATAACTTCTTAAAAATTTAAATTACTTTAATATTGGCAACTGCCTAATTGATGAGTGCAGTTTTTAACTTTTACATTTGCTTAAAAATTCCTGTCCAAAAACAATTTTTTTTTATTTTACCAAACGTGACCCTGAGCAACGAGAACAGCTTCGTTTAGAAGATTCTTTTCATTTTGTTTCCAGAAGGTAATTTTAAGTTTTTGTTCTATTAGAATATTCTGTGTTATTTTGAGGAAGAAATATGCTTTCCAAGTTTGAGATTTATTTCACTGCAATACAAAAATGTATTCCTTCCCCGCCCACACACACACACACACACACACACACACACACAAAAAGAGAGAGAGGTGAAGAGACTGAAGAAGTTTGTTCAAAAACCTTTGACTGTTGGTATGTTTATTAAGATCTGCATAATTGAACAGGAATGGTGATGTTATGGAAGTCATGATTTATAAAAAAACAACAGATACGGCCCACTTCTTTGATTTAATTGGATTTGTAAATCACTGCTCCAGCAGCTGATCGATCGTTCTTCCTGCTTGCTCTAGAAAACCACACCAGAGGGGACGTTTTCGAGTTAATTTCGAATTTGAGTCGCTGGTTTCCCTGCAAACTGACAAATTTAAGAAATCTCTTCACTGGTAATTGTGGCTTTATATTGTTGTTAGTCTCTGATGTATTTCTTTTCTTTTCTTTTCTAAAAAAAAAAAAGCCTCGCAGCCAGAAACGAAGATGCTTTAAATGTTGAGCTCCGTATCCTTTTCTTTTCAAGTTTTGACATTTTAAATGACACGATCCTGATCATTTTTTATTTTATTTTTTTATTTAGCAGATAAACACCTACTTGTAAATATACATTTTGTATGTATTTACAAATGAGAACTTTGGGAGCGCCTCGATTTTGTAGAAGCTGATCAATGAAGAGGTACGCCCTTTTTAATTATGCAAATTCACAAAAAATAAAGAGAAGATCTAGAAACGGTAGTTACATCACCTTGTAACTTTGTAGGTTTTTCTTTTCGTTTTCCTCTTTTATTTTCATTCTTTTTAAAAAAAAAAGCTGCCCGACTTGTTTAGCAGAGGAGAATTTCTGTTGCGCCTTTTTAAGACGACCTAATTTACTGTACAATATGTATTTTTTAATTACACCTCGCTGGATTCGTCCTGTCATGTTTTCTCACCACAGCTGTACAACAATCAACACCTGGATTCATTCTTCAATGTTTAGTCTGTTTTTGGTTTGTTTGTTTTTTTGCTTCTTTTATTGCATGTTGCGATGACCTTGTTGGGTTTTGATCCCCTGTTTCTATCGGTTTGTAATGATTTCTGGATGAAAAACAGTTAAAAAAAACAAACAAAAAAAAAAGAACACGCTTTTGTTTTCAACCTGCAGAGTTAAATTTTTGGTATTTTTCGTTGACGTGTACAAATAACTTGTGACATTATACATAAAACTGTTACTTTTACTAATGTGTCGATCAAAAGAAATTGAATGGTCGTATATGTTTCCCCCCCTTTCCTTTCTCTTCCTCGTCCTGCAGTTTGAAGGGCTAAAGCTGAGGTTGCTCCCTGGGGATCGTACGGGGAGCCCGTTTTTTTATTTTTGTTTTCTTTTTTGTTTTAAAGTCGTTGGCTAATCTCTAAAGTTGTGCAATACTAATATTTCACCGCTTTCTTTTTTTTTTTTGCGCTTCAGTTCTATTTATTAAGACAGAAGAGATTGAGCCAAAGACATTTTAAAGGGATTCTGTTAGCAATTTTTTTGTTTCCTGGTTTCTAATATTTCAGTTCTTTGCTCTGTGTGTATCTCGTTAACACGTTGACGTAATCTGAGTTGGATTTGAAAGCTCCCAACATTACACCACATTTCATGGTATGTCCTAGATGTGAAACCAGCTGTAAAGTGTGCGTGTGTGAGTGACTCACAATTAAAAAAAAAAAAAAAAAAAAAGAGAGAGAGAGAGAGAAAAGGTAAGGGAGCAACCTTTTGCCCGGCCAGCAGAGAGCACTGTGTTCAGCCTCCTATAAGCGCCGTCTTCTCCTGTTATCCGTTGGCCCTCCTCTGTTCTCCCCCCGCTGCAGTGAATCAATGGCACACCTGTTTCCTCCCTGCTTTCCAGTCCCCATCGGTTTCTCCCTCGTGGGTTCAAAGTAATGAATATTCATTTCAACTGGTGGTTGTTATGAGAACTGATTTAGGCTGTGTTTTAAGGGTTTTCTTTTCTTTTTTTAATTGTTTCTCTATTAAAGTGTTTTTATTGAAACTGCTCGAGTTTTCTTGCTTTTTTTTCTTCTTCTTCTCACTCATTCTGTGCAGAACGATACAACATAAAGGCACCTTTGTGCGCCGATTGCCTAACGCAGCCTCGCGAGATGTAAAGCCGTTTGGGAGACTGAAAATCTGACAAAGTGTAGTAGTCTAGCTTTGCCATAAGTGTTCAAGCAAAATAGTGCATATTAGTTTTCTACTGAATTTACAATCTAAACCAGAGTTCAAGATCTTTAAAAAAACACATTTCTGTTTACAGTTTAAATTGAACTTTTGGCCGAGTCATTTCTTAAAGGGTCGGTATTATTATGTGTTTTCCAGGCACTTAGTGTTATTTTGTAGCACAATCAAGTAACTGTTGCCTTCACAGTTGTCACAGAAGTACTGTATACATCAAATATGACTTGAAAGAAATTTGACTTTGTAATTAAATTCCTTGAAATCGGGCCTCTGTCTCTTTAAGAAACTCCTGCTCTTTCTGAAACTCCGCCTTCAGGAAGTCATCACCACGTCGCTCCTCTATTAACCCTTTAACAACGTTTTTACCAGAGTTGCAGGGAAAGGTAGTTCGTATAATGAGCTCAGTAGATTTGCAGCTTCAACGGGTATTTGCTAATTTCTGCTGGCTAGTCTGAAGGAGCTGAGTGGACGGGCGCTCTGATTGAGAAGGTCGGAAGCTGCAGATCCAAGGAGAAGCTGCATCTCAAAGGCTGAATACACAATTTTGTGTTGCTTCCTCATTTTCCTTCATTTTGATAATTTGAAGCAAAAAATGCAAATTCCACAGTTTTCTTCTTTTATTATTTTTTAGAAGAAGAATCCTGAAACATCTGATGCCTCTTAGACGTGCAACAGCAAATCCGAGTCTGAAAGAACTCTCATCCGAACAAATTGATACACAATTTGTCAATTTTTTATTTTTTATTTCCTTAGAAATTTGTAACGAGTAAGAAATACAGAATCGACGCCATTCCAAAGCTTATTCAACTGCATGCTATATAGAGAAAAAGAAACGTATCACATTATGGTAACATTTACCCTGAAATGTAACCATTTTATTTCATAACGCAGCAGCAAAAACAATTTAGAGAACTAATATAAATGAATAGTTTCATCCAAACACATTCCTACAGCTGCATACCGTTCATTTCTAAGCAAAGATTATTAAGAGAGCGATAAACTGAAGTACATCTTACTGAAAATAACTTCATTTTTGCCCTGAGCAAGGTTGAGATTCTGGTTGCTGCAGCTCTGACAGGACGGTCTGACATTACACCGGAGTTCTGTGCAAAAGGTTAAGTTAACATTCGCACTGTTCACCTTACGCATGTGATCCCCAAGCACTTCCAGTGTGAAGTCGAGCAAAGTCAAAACGAACGGAGAGGTTTTCTCAGCCGCATCATCCACATCGTCTACAAGTTTCTAGTTGCATTTCTTGAATGTCAGAAAGTTTTGTTTTCTTAAAGAAACAAAATAAACCAGTTTCTTTTTCCCCACCCACGCCTTTTACCAAGTCATACATTGAAAGGCGACAACACAGAATAATCTGCATTGACTTTAAAGTCAAAACAATTTCTTCTTGGAAAACTGGTTGGAAAATGACTAATTAAAGGGATAGTTTGGGTTATCTGAAGTAAGGTTAGAGATGGATCTCACAGAGTTTGTAGAAAAGTAAAGAACTTCTCTGAGATGAAGCTTGCACTGTTTTAGCACTTTAAAACAAGGCTAACGTAGTTCGAGCTAAGCTGTTTGTACGGCTAACAAGCTGCTAGCTTATCACACCCTGGTGATTTGTTTACTTATCCCATTTAACACAAACTGACGGTGGTATGAAATCTGTCTGCTGCACTTAGGAGAATATTACTAATAATTTCACTGACCTACACTTCAAAACATCCAAAGTATCCACTTACAGCACTTCTTTTTCTGCATATCCTAATTTTCTGGGTTATACATAATCTAGTGGGGGTTTTTTGTTTTGTTTTTTAAAACAAAAACCAAACCAGCAGACATTACATAAATATAAATACTTTAGATTTGAATGCTAAGAAGGTTAATCATGTTTGGGATAAATAAAACTTTCTTCATTTTGTCCGTGTCGTGGATCAGTAAAAGGCCTTGTATGAATGCACAGTGCACCTGCTAAAACTGAACCTTTTCCAACATGGTTGGTGCTGCAGACTGTGGGAGTGTTTAGCATTCAGTCTGACACACACGCACACTTGAAAACTTCTTAGCTTCAGCTTTTTTTCCTCCATTCTCTATCTGTAAAGCTTTGTATAATCCTTGAGACGCCTATTTGACATTGTCAGTGAGCAATTTAATGCCGACGCCATTAAAAATACATAAACCTTCCTGTATATTATGTGGAGCTGAAATTACGGTTACTGTGACGTCAGACTTGTTCTAGAAAATCCTTAGGGCCGTTTTTGTCTAAAGGGTAAATACATGAGAGTAAGACCATGGTCACATTAAGAATGATTCATGGGTATAATTGAGAAAAACAAACAAACAGGATGTCGGTAAACAATGAGCTGTACACAAAAAAATAAAATAAAAACAGCATGTGAATTGTGCTTCCATTTGTGTTCACTCATCGCACATACAGGGGTCAGGAAAACACATTGGCCTCCTCACAAAAGGCCCCATTCAACTGCTGTGATGCGCATACATTTTTTTATTTAACTGGAAAACGACAAGAAAGAGCTTCACGGCTGCGTTCGGTTGGCCAGCATCACTCTACTTGCTCCGGCTCGGCGTCCATGCACGTCTCCCAGGGGTTCCGGGGCATCTGGGGCATGGAGAGGACGAGGAGCGCGATGCCGGCCAGGAAGAGGAGGACGAAGCCAGAGCAGGCGCAGGCGAAAGACCAGGCGTAGTAGTACTCGATCCAAATAGTCTCCTCGCTCTCGATCATGCGCTTCACCGACTGACGCATCACCTCCAGCGAGATGAAAGCGCAGATGCCTGAAGACAGAGAGGCGTAGGGTGTGAGCGGGATGGTCTGCGTGAAACTTTAGGTGTGTGTGTACTGGGAAGGCTGCTGGAGAAGTTGGAAGGTGAACAGAACCGACCTGCGAACGCAAAGAACATTCCGGCGGGTTTGAGAAGGTAGTCCCTTCCTTTGCCTTTGCCAGTGCACGACCCGAGCAGACACAGAGATCCGAGGATCATAAAGGCCAGGCTGAAAATGGAGATGGCTGCGGCGGAAATGTTGTACTCTGGAAGGAAAAATAAATGATAAAAAAAAAAGCAAGGGGGAAAAAAAAGTTTAAATACAAACAGCTTCAGAAGCTCATAAGAGAAAAAGGGATCAAGAGAATCTCTGGTATGTAGAAAACATACTGATGTCCAACAACCTAACAACCCTGAGGTTATCTGATTGTTAACCTGTAAATCTAGTCTGTAGGTGTTTGAACTATGATTGAACATGTTTTTAAAATATTTGTCAGATCTCAACAAGAAAGCTTGAAGCTAGCACGTTTCTCTCTCTAAGACTACGTTCACACTGCAGCCCAAAGTGACCCAGTTACCATGTTTTTGTGAAACTGGATTTTTATATTTTTTTATTTTTTGCCCTGGTTCACACTTCCAAATATATGCGACCTGTATGCAGTGATGGCATAGTTATTTTGAAAAAGTAACCTTAATCAGATTACTGATTACTCCTTGAAAAAGTAACTTAGTTAGATTACTGACAACTTGATTTGGAAAGTAACTAAGTTACATTAACTAACTTTTTTAGTTACTTTCAGCAGCTGCTAACAACAACGCTCCGCCACCTGTGAAAATGACATTGAGCTTTGACAATACTTAATTGCAAGTTATTTTATAATGGTAACATCAACAATGTGTCTCCACTTTTAAGGTTGAACTGAAGAGAACATGTTTTAATGGTTACAACAGTACAAAAAACCCGTTAGTAATTGGTGTGTGTTTTTGTGTGGTCCACTGTTGTCCGGAAAACTCTAAGAAGGATTTTAAAGCCTCCACTCTTCCCCCCCAGCCTGCAAGTTCTGCGTTACGGCCCTGCGTTTGCGCACAGTGCTCCTCCTGCGGCTCCACAACTCAGCTGGCTGCACATATTTGTGAAACTTATCTTAATATTAATTATTATAATGACGTTTAGTCGCACAACTTTACAGACTCGTTCACTCGTGGCTGTTTTCACATTTAATGCGCTGTTCAGATTAGTCCCAATGTTTGCAGTTTTCTGGATAGCTGGACGTAATTCACGTTTGTTAACTTGACATTAACAAAGACACAGTGGGACGGATCATCCGGGAAATGATGGACAGGGAGAGTCTGACTAAAACTACCTTAAAGACAGACAAAGTCTGGGATTTATTATGAGTCTCTGCTTATTTCCAGGCCCAATGAGTAACTTCACGTTCAAAAACGAGACAAAGAGGAGCAACCCGTGGTCGCATTCGAAAAAAATCTGACCTGTGTTCAGACTGTCATGAAAAGGTCAAACACAGGTCGCATTACGTCTAAAATCGGAATTGGGTCATTTCAGGCTAAGTCTGACTCTAGTTAGCTAGCTAACTAGCTTACTTTTCTTTCTAGCAAGGAAGAAAGGAAAGCCAACTAATTAGCTAGCTTAAGGCTCTATCTATCTATCTATCTATCTATCTATCTATCTATCTATCTATCTATCTATCTATCTATCTATCTATCTATCTATGGCAGAAGATTGTCTTTTATTTCACATGAACGTAAACTTTGTCATGACAGTTTGTGTCATCATATTTCAGAAGATGCCTCACTGGCAAGAGTTGCAACATTTTGGCATAATTATGTATTTTATCTCAATTGTCTGTTCATGGATTTTTATTGACAGTATACAAAGAGTAACATGCAGACTTTAGCTCAAAGTCTCAAAAGAAACAATCTTGATGTTCTCAAATTTACCAGTATAAATTTGCTTTACTTTTATGTTTGCAGATTCCATGTGTGGAATGGAAACAGCAGCTGGTTTGTATTTTGCAGCGCTGGTTATGATCGGGAGCGTTTGATCTGCCGCCTGTTTGCCTGCTAACCATCCCACTGGGGGGGAAACAATCCTTCGGGAGCTGAGAACCTTCATCTTGTGCTGGCAGGAGAGGACGGCCGCCATACCTTGAGCATTCTGGGCTTTGAGGTAGTTAGTGCATCTCTGCAGAGCTCTGGCATGCAACTTTGTATTTTACGTGAAATCTATATTTACAAAAAGTGTTTTATATAAGTGTGACATAGGCATACCATAGTATCTAGTCCAAGGAAGAGTGGAGCGTGTAACTTACCAAAGAAGCTCTTATGAAAATTATTTTCATATATTCAGCAACAATATTAGTGAGAACTACTTAAATGCCAGACTTCAAAAATGTTCTCCCAAAATGGCTGCTGAAAATGTAGTTCCAAATTGTAGCTTTATACTACTCCTTTTCTAACTTCCTGCAGCAGCCAGCTATGTTTCAGTGCAAATCCGTCAAATAAAAATAATCGTACATGCTGCTTGACTGAATTTTTTGAAAGTGTTTCTGTCTGCGAGTATACGAGGAAGAAAAGAAACTTACACCCAACAAATGACTGGACAGGACAGTGGTTCCCGACGTGTAAAATCATTTTTCTGCATGTCTGATGTAATCTCCTAATTTTCTGCTCACTGAATTTTTAGCTTTCATTAGCTGTAAGCAGCAATCATCAAAATTTGAAATATATCACAGCGTGTGTTCAGTGAATCTAATTAATAAACGAGTTTCACTTTTTGAGCTGAACTGCAGAAAGAAATTACCCTTTCAACAATATTCTGATTTGTTGAGCTGTATATGTGTGTGTGCATGTTCACACACACCCACACACCCCCGCACATAAACACACACACGACTGTGCACATTTTCAAATGCAGAACACAAACTGTTGTTTTTGGTTGGACCATTTTGATGGCCTATGTCACACAAAATGGAATATATTCACCAAACAAATACATTTTTTGTGCTTCAGTGTTTAGACAAGATGGAGTGAAATGACCTTCAAGCAGAGAACACTTGGAGAACAACGTACCTTTTTGTGTTTTGTATTCAAATATCTCTGCATCTTGTCCTGGATTGAAATGTCTGAAGTAAGTGCAGTTTTCATCTGTGAAAAGAGGGGAAAAAAAAGATTTCAGTGTCAAGCCCTGCAAGGCGGAACAGCTTTAAAAATGTTTGAAGGACATGTATAAGTACCTTAAGGAACCGTTAAATCTAAAGGATTAGTGTGAAGCTGTCTGATTTACACATAAAAGGTAATTAAAATACAAGTTTTAATTGCTTCTCCTTTTAGGAAAAAGCTAAATGTCTATGCGTCATAAATTGAAACACAAACATGTAAATAATACATTTCAGCCTAAATAATCAAAATCAATGTAAGTTTTTATCTTGCAGCTGGGAAAGTTAAAATGTTTAACGACTTCTCATCCTGAACTGTTTCTCTGACCTTGGGTCAGGGCGTGCCTCAGGGCTCCACCCTCGGACCCATGATGTTCTCCCTGCACAGGTAAGGGCCAAACACAACCTCCAGCTTTGTTTGTATGCAGATGATGTACAGGTCTATTTGCCAGTTGTCCACAACAGAATAAATACATCGGAATCTGTACTAAGTGGTTTTAAGACGACAAACTTTCTGTACCTGAATGAAAATAA
Organism: Brachyrhaphis roseni; assembly: GCA_903066815.1. Taxonomy (NCBI): domain Eukaryota; kingdom Metazoa; phylum Chordata; class Actinopteri; order Cyprinodontiformes; family Poeciliidae; genus Brachyrhaphis; species Brachyrhaphis roseni. Next base: position 11,755 of record CAEFZY010010143.1, read on the forward strand.
AACGTTCTGTGTTTGACTAAGATTTTGAAATTAGCGGGTGAAGTAAACCATGGGAAAGGTATTAACTTTTTTTTTTAAGTAGAGATATTAACTCAGTGAGAACTGAGTTAATAATAAAAAAATAAGATTGTTACTGCAGTTTCTATTGGACTGTTGCTTTGTTTGAGATACTTCACTTTCTCTCTTCCCGTGCTGCACCACTGAACCTTTTCACACCCCCATTGAAGTCTTGCCCCGCATCTTTTCACACCATTATGGGAAACCCTCCTGCTGAGCACCTCGTGACCGTCTGGCCTCTCTTCGAACACTTCACACCGTCTCAGAGCTGTCACATTTACGCTCTAAAAGCATCTCAAAACTGACACCCTCCGGATAACGGCAACAGTAAAAACTGGTTCCCATTCAGAAACGCGCTCGGCTTAACAAAGCAACTGCGGTTACAGCAGAAATCACGGTCACGTTTTTCTCCTGCAGATGATGTGCTAAAGCTTTGGGATTTGTTTGAGTAAAAGTGGAGTTGCTCAGTGCGCCCATGAAGTGATTTGGTTCTTTGATGTTGAGCCATGTCGATAAAATATTGAATCCAGTTTAGGAGTCTGGAATTAGTGTCAAATCTAGAACACGTCTTACTTTTAACGCTCACTTTAGAAGTATATGATGAGAGCCAAGGCCACTCATCACACATCCTAAGACTGTACATGTTATGTGAGCTTTAGACAGAAAGTATTAAATCAAATAAATAAAAAATAGCTGCTTGAAATATCACGTTAAAGGATTAATCTCAGTCAGTGTAAAGAAATAAATAAAAATCAGCCCTCACTTAGTAAGAAAGAAATGCTGTTGTGTGGAAATGTGCAAAAAAGAGCTTACTATTACAATATAGCAAGTGCTTAATTTTCCATGCTGTGAAAATGTTCATGTATTAAAATAAGATGAAATGTGAAACAACATAAAATAATTGGCACAAACTATCGTATTTGCAGAGGGAAAAATGAGCTTTCTAAGGCTTCCCAAAGCCAGCTTTCACTGTCATGCACCTCACTGTGTGGGCCCGCATATAAATAAAGATGTTTTTATGAATGAGAACAGGGACTGGCCATAAAGAGAAGGAAGATCGAAAGATGGTTACCAAGCAACAAGCCCCACTGTTTTCACTGTTGACGGCACATAAGAGGTGAAATAGAGGCTTGTCAATGAGTTATACCTCTGAGTCAAAGCTGGCGGAGAAATGAAAGGCCTCCAAATCACCCCAATATCAGAAAATTGTTTTTTATTTTCCTGTCATGAAATGGCAATCAAAGCTATTATTATTATTATTACTATAAGATTGTGGACAGGCGGTAAAGTATTTAAAAAAAGGGGCTACCTTAGTAATGTTTGATTTATTATGGGCACAGACTACATTGTAAGAAAAAAAGGGCACTTTTTGTTCAGAGGACTAAGGGCAGATGCTCCAGCACCAAACTGTCAACATTACCTCACAAGATTTATCTGAAAAGTTTAACGCATTAATATTACATGATCAGATAAAACCAATGTTACAACAATGAATTATCCTTCCACCAAAATACAAGCACTCTGTAGCTAACATTTCTAAATTAACCTTTAAAACAAAATGACTTCTTTTAAATTCTTTTGAAGATGAAAACCTGGAAAACTGAGACTCTTCAGACCATTTGATTTGAGAAGTCAGAACATTTTCTGAAATATTTTTTGAAAACGTGCATATTTACATGTCATGCTTACAAAGTTAAGCATAGTGATTAATTGTGATTAATCGCAGCGCTAATCGTGATTCATTTTCTTAAATCAATTGACGGCACAAAGACAAAGGTACTTACTCCTAATTTTCAAGCTGGGGAACTTTGCCATCTAACGATGCAACACAAGAAAGTTGAAAAATGTTCTACTTTTGTCGTTTCTGTCACTATGACGTCTGGTGTGTTGCGTTTACCCCGAGTGGCTTTTAGGTCAAAATAGGTCATTTCATTATGTAATATTAGCGTGTTTCTGTTAAGCTGCTGCCTTGCAACTGTCTGAAGGACCCAGCAAACCTTTACATAAGGTGAATTCAAAAGTAGGGATGTTGAGTGATGGATCCCAGATGAAATTGTTCCCGAATTGTTAATTAGCTCCATGTAGTTTTTCATGGGACAATTCAAAGTTAAAGGTGGGAAACATGTGTTGGCAATTTCCACTGATTTTCTGAACCACCCATTAAAGACTGAGCTTTGACCCAGACAGGGTGCCCAACTGTTTTTACCAATGCAAGTTGTATTTATGCAACACGCCTATCTTGATCCCAGAACCATTTAGCACATATTCAATCTTCACAAAATCCCAATGGGGCCCACATGGGTGGGGCAGTCACATGGAAGACCCCCTACTTCCTGCCACCATAACAGGAAGTAGCTATCTGTCCCAAGCTTTTTACTTTTGTTCTCATTTTACACTTTCTCAACAAACATGTAAATGTGCAACTACAGCAAATATGAAGACAAACAAATTTCAAAACCTTTGAATCTGTAATTGTCTGTGAAAATGATTCGGGCCCCTCAGTGACTCTCTGACTCTGTGTTCTCTCTACTATTGGCCCTTGTCCTGCTGGCTGTGCTGACATGTTGTGTAACGCCTTTCTTGTTCTAAATAGGGCAGTCTGTCATGTTTCCAAGGATCAGGTGAGAACGCCGGTTTTAGCGTCTCCGCGCGCTGTCGTGACGCTTCCCTGTCTTTTTTTGATGCGTGCCGTCGATTCACTTTGTCAGAAGAGGAAATGTTAGGGCCAATAACCACAGCCAAAGTCCTAAGATAATCCAAATTTAGTCAGTTTTACAAAGCCAAAAACTCTGGACGCCAGAAGAAGTGTAAAGACGTTGCAGACATTCTGTCCGCCTATTTGATGGGTTGGTTGTAAACTTGGGTGTGTTTGAGAGCAAAATAGCATCGATTCCCAATCTTTTTTGGAGTATACTGCCTATCCCGGTGCACTGAGAAGTAATTTGAGTCGTGCAAGGAGAGGTGGTGCTGTAGTCAGGTCTTGAGGGAAGGGTTTGACGGTCCTGCGGGTCTTAGAGTTATGCCAGACTCTGCCATGAGGCCCTGTCACTCAGGGAATCCACAGGCTTGTGCATAAACACTTGACCCCCATGGCTCTGCCCCAGCACAGCTGAGTATTTACATGCCTTGTTTTTGTAGCTAACAGCAGTGTTTCGCTGCGTGCAATATAAAATAAATCGCACGCTTCCTATTTCTGGAACCTCTCAGATAGTTATTGTATTGGCCCTCTTGCAACACCGCGGCCGTGGAAAACTGCCAAAGTCCTGGCCTGAGAGTTTTTCAGGCAGAAAAGGTTTGCCGGTTGAGAGCTGAACAGAATATCCATCGTTGCCTATTTATAACCAGCAGCATCTGTGAATCGCGATTAAACTAAAGACGATAATCAAGAGTAAAGTTTTCTATGCTTGGATTTGAAGAAAGCCATTAACAACAGCAGAAACAAGTCACCCTCTGTACTTTGTCAGCATTCTACCAAGAACAAGGCAGCCCACACTTCCCACTCGTGGATCTCCTCACCAAATGCTTGATCCGGTTTTTATGTTATCAGATGTTGACAACTGTCTGAAGGCATGTATCCAAAATTATCAATGACTTCCCTCACCAAATCCTGCCAGAGGGGAAATCCATGCTATCTAATGGGACATTTTCATATTCAAAAAAAGGATTTTTTTTTTAAAATTGTCATTAACATGTGATGTGTGATGTTTTTGTTACATTTGTCATCTGTCTGTCTCATTCCAGTCGTAGCATAAACCACTCCATGGACTTTGATCTCAAATTTCAGTGGCAGTTCAAGATTTAGTCAAAGTTAGATTCCAGTACAGCCAAAATAAAGCATCATTTTCAAAACAAAATTATGTTTCTTTATGTGTCTCAACAAAAAGAAACATAATTTTATCTTATTTCTTCTGACACTCTAAGCTGTTGCTGTGTTGATCTATTTCTTTTTAGTAAAAAAAAGAAAAGAAACAAATGTCTATTTTGTAAAATATATTTTTTTAAAAAGTCCAAAACTGCTTTTATCTCCTGTTTCTCCGAGTGCTTTTTAACTCCCTGGAAAGATTTGAGAATCCCTTTGGAGAATAATTAGCTTAATTTGTGTGAGATTGGTTGGTTTGTTAATTGATGTTATTTATTTACACAATAATTATAGCAAATTTAATTAAATGCCACGGTCAACCGTAGCGAACCGCTGCCACTCATAAATAATCAACATTATTAGTTATGGTGCTTTGAACTTAAAAGTGATAATTCGAAACAGAAAAAAAAAAATTAGATCCTTTTTGCCACTTTAGTCAGCCATATTGGTATACCAAAATAGAGACTGATCAATAGATTAAAAATCAATTGTCTCAAAGGTTATTGATTTCAATTCAAATTCAGCAAATTAGTTTATGCAACATTACTTTTTCAAAGTGTTTTTCTTCCTCTCTGGTTTGCATTGTGAAAACTGCTTGTTTGAACAAATTTAGCTAATTGGTCTAAATTAGTTTGGAGCTAATTTGGTTTCGCCAACAAAACTCTTCAAAACAGACCTTGGTCTTTCAGAATACGTATTCACACTGCATAATGACATTATTGTCCATCTTTCTACAGGTTATTTCATGCTCATTCTTACATATTTTATGTGTGTCTGTGGGAGGAATCCATGTAATAATCTGGGATAAACTAATCTGAATCGGTTGATAACAAATTTAACCTCATTTCCAGTTTTTTGTCGTCTCATCGTTTTTCTGATTCTATTTTCATATGTATATTCTTACCTTTTTACTTTTAGTAGTTTATTTCGTCATTATTTCGTATTTTACTTAAGTGTTACTAGCTTACTAAGTTTATTGATTAAGGTATTAGCTGGTTGAATTCTTTCTGTTTAACTTTTTTTTATGCTGGAGAGACGTTGTTTGGTCATTTTGATCCAGATTACTAGTTTTATTGCTAATTAAAAGTTATTCATAGCTAAACCAGGCTGTTGATGCACAGCATTATGATGATCACATTCATTTGTTATTACTGTGAATAAATGCTCTCCTAATTACACCCAACTTTTGCAGGTAAAAACTCTGGAATCCAAAATATGTGCCGCCTATCGCCGCCGTCTGTAGAGCTCAACATGGACCAGGGTGGGTCAAATTATTGAGAAAATCCGGCACGTCTGCACCAGTGAGCCGCGCCTCGGGCGTTTCAGCTGTTCCTGAAAGAGACCTCCGGTGCAGAGAGAGTGCAGGCATCCCAATCACTGCAGTCAGTCAAGAATTAGCTTAACTTTGTGAGTAGAAGGGATTTAGACAGGTGTCTACAGTCATGTCGTGAAAAGCTGACAAAAAAACAAAAACAAATGTTTAACAGCTGCGTGACATGCAGTCTGATAAGTGCTGCTCAAATAGTGGTTGATATTTGGCGGAGGGCACGTTGCATTGTACTTACAAATACAAGCAATTTTAGGAACATCTAATTATATGTTGAGCTTTTCTTTTCACCATTAGATGTCTGTGCGTGTTTTTGTTTTATAACATGTACACCGTAAGCTATTCTCAGCGGGTTTTGTGTCAATCACTGTGGGAATAAACTGTTTGGCTGTTGTGACATGTAGTGTTTGTTTGGAGGTCTCTTTACACTCTTATAAACTGTAGTGTCTCTGGCCGGTACCTGCTGCAGTCTGATTAAGTCTTCACACTCCTGTTGTTTGCAGAACCCAGAAGTCAGCACCCTCTTCAACCCAGAGAGCCATTTTGTTTTCGGTTCTGATAAATATAATTTAGTCCTGAGCCACAAAACCTAAACCCTCCTTCAAAAAAGAAAGAAAAAAAACTGAAACAATTAGTAGATGCTGTTTTTTCTTTCTTTTCTTTCTTTTGTTACCACAAAAACAGTAGCAAGAAACATATCAGCTATGAGTATTTCTGCCAGTTAATGTAATAATAATAATGTAATACAAGGCTGTGGAGAAAGTATTTGGCCTGTTGCAGTTTTTTGTTGTTGCTGCTTTTTCCCCTCAAACTTTAACGTTTCAGAGCAACAACCACATCCTAATGGGGTAAAAATGGCAACAAGAGAAAATACAAAAAGCTGTTTTGAAGCAAAAATGTCTCCAGTAGAGGAAACAAGCTTTACCAAACCAGTTTGGCCCTGTGTGGGGGGAAAAAAGTAATGGTTCCCATTGGGTAAATCATAAATGAACTGTAATGTTGCCAACAGGGGGAATTATTTTTTCATGGAATGTCATGTTGGTTTGGTTTGGAGGACTCTTGGTCCTCAGTAAATAAAATCAGCAACTTTGTCTAATATTATTATGTTTGATGACCTGAAAAATCCCGATGTAACAACGAGAAAGACAGAAAAAATCTTCCAGGGGTCAACACTTTTTCATATCAATGTAGAAAAAAGAATCCGCTCATATTTTAGAGACAAATTGCTAACTATTTTTTCACTTCAACCAAATTAAACAGCAACATAAATGATGTGTCCAAGAAGTTGTTTTTGATCCAAATTACTAGTTTTATTACTAATTACCTTCAGCAACTATTAATAGTTATTCATAGCTAAACCAATAGAATTATTCTTATTATTTTCATAACAAAAGAGATACAATTTTCAGTATCTCAAAAGTGTGGACACTCCTGATTGAGTACCTCTACAGGGATTTAACCCAGTCACGTGACTTCCTCTGTTAGGCCCTCTATTCTTAGTAGCTTCAAGCTTAACAGGAGAGGCTGTGGTGCAAAAAGCTGTAGCTGCGCTTCGTGCGGCTAAACTGTTCGCCACATTCAAAAACCTAAACTTTTACGATTTGTTTTGACTTTACTGATGAGTTAGAAAGTGTTTTTCCAGGATTTCTTTAGTCTTACCTCCAGGCAGGCTGATTGGTCCGCAGCCATGCCCTTTCTCGAAGTTCTGCTCGGTGATGTAGATGTGCTTCTTGCACAGCCTCCAAAGGCCGAAGTGTGCCGCCTCGCAGGTCTCATTGGATCTATCCACCTTTGGGCTGAGCACAGCCCAGTGGTCCGTAACCACCGCCGTGAACATGCACGCCATACCCACCACCAGCACGAAGATGGCGATCTTTATCTTGGTGCGCTTGTGCATGCTTTCCAATTGGTGCGACTTCTAGTCAGTTAACAACAACAACAAAAAGTACGTAAGACTCGTTATTCTGATCTGAAACTCTGACACTTCTTCCCCTCGGTGGGCTCCGGTAAGTCTCAGGGAAAAGACGTCGTCGTCCTTTCCCCCTCTCCACCCAGGACGAATGTCTTCTCTCTCGCTACCGCAAATCTGCGCTTCTGGTTCAAAAGGAAGGGGGCCAGACTCCTCTGTCCTACTTTCATGTCCCTCTTTCCTCTCGCACTATGAGCCGCCGCTCTATGGACGGTTCACAAAGTCAGCTGTTGGGGTAGATCAGAGAAGTTGATGACCAGACTGTCTGCCATGCTGGGGAATGGGTGTGTTTCTCAGGGTGTTGTATGCTATAAATGACCATTGAGTCAGGCTCTGCGCTTATCCTATTACAGTATCACTGTGTTGAGATTAGCAAAGTGCCATTATAAGAGTATTAGCATAACACTTTTATTTATAATGCAAGCTGAATTTTAAAGAAGTACCTTTAGGAGGGTATCAAATCGTCTCTCTCTTGCTTGTTTAATTGCCGTATGATATTGTTGAGTCAAAGCTCTGTGATGTCTTTGTATGGATTTGTCTCTTTATACTATATTTATAAGAAAAAAGTGTTTGTGTCTATAATGGGCTGCGACTGAAAACAGGAACACTTCCCATATGCGAGGGCAGTACACTTTGAAATTGATATCAACTGTTGAGGTAAACTCTGTCAATAAATCAGCTTTATCTCCTGGACTTTTACAAAAAGTCACAGTGAGGTGCTGCCGATCAAATAACCTTTTAACCATTAAGTGATTATCAGTTATCGGATCATTAGTCAGTGAGTAATATGACTCAGTTGTTCAGTGAAAACCTCGCCGCAGTCATTCAAAGAAGTGTCAGAGAGCAGCAGTCCAACACTGAGGTACATGATCCACCAGCAGCTGCTTTGTTACGGAGGGTGTTGACCGCTGGAGTAAATTACACCTTTCTTATGCCAGCGGGGGCTACTGCACCCTCGGTTGCCTTGGTGACCGGTCGCTCAACCTGTACTGGGGTTTTTTACTGCTCCTTCTGCAGCACGTCAAAATAAAAGAGGTAAACTGCAAATTCTGATTTTGCTTACCCTGCGACTGTGTTCACATATTGAAAGCGACATGTTTAAGTAGCTTCTACGTCTAGCGTCTTTAAGAGAGCAAGCATGAGGCCTTCGACCGAGGTGGGCGGATCCATCCAAAATATCGACAATATCGATACAAAGTCAGCATCGGCATCGGATCGATGCCAGCATTGTAAGAGCAATACTTTAGTTTCAGATTCCTTCTTGAAACGTTGTGTCACTTTGTATTGTAGTTTCTTTTAAAACAAAAGATTTTATTTCGATTTTCTTTCAAATGATCATTTTTTGCGCCCTAGTTCAGAAAAATGCACACATATTTTGTTAATATGTTATTAAAGTATTTTGTCGACAGCTGGAAATACTGTCCTACAAAATAATTCAAAAGAAAAACTACAAAAACGCCTAAAGGTCAGAAGTTTGATAATATATCAAACTTAGATAAAAAGTATCGGTATCAGTATTGACATCGGTGATACGGGTGAGTATTTGCTTGGTATTGCATCAATACCACAAAATGCTATATCACACACCTCTAACGTTTAATTAGTCATTGACATAGTGCATGGGATGATTCATAGATAAAAATATACAACCTGAAGTTATAAAAAAGGATGCAGAATATCACTGAGTCACAATATAATATTTCAAGACTCAAGTTTAGTAGCATCACGGTTCTCTAAATACAGCCTCTGAACTTGTCTGATTCTTCAAAAAAAAAAGGGACAATTTGAATTTTAGCCTTAAACTCTTTTCATTCAGATTCAAATTTGAACAAATCATTTACTTTTGGCCAAGCGAATAAAAAGTATTTTGAAATCATCACTGTCTTGCTATTTATGACCCAAGGATCAGAACCAACCTCAGACTGTGGGGCATTTACAATGTTAAAATGCCACACTGGTTTTAGATTACTTAATACACGTCCTTGGGAATGACTGATATTTCAAAAGCTGTATTTGAATGATTGTCTGTTGCTAATGTATTTCTGGAGTGCTGAAAGTAGAAAAAAATGTTTCTAAAACTGAGAACTAGACTGTGGGTTTTGACAACCGTCCCAACCCACCGCTCACCAATCCCGTCAGTATCAGTTTGCTGGTCGTTTATATTGCCGCAGTCGCACGATGCCATCAGCTGTATTCTTGGAGGAGCAGCTGTTGATACTCATAAATCTGGGAAAGGATGTAAGGTCATTTTCCAGTAATTTGGAGTTCATAATTCTGCAGTGAGAAAGATTATTCACAACTGGGAAAAAACATCCAACAAGGCTGCCAGTCCTCCCAGTGGAAGACTCCAGCGAGGTCACCCAAAGGTCAGATCATGCCATGCTCACGGAAACGGCTAACCTCCCGAGAGTTACATTCCTGACTCTACGGACTACAGTTTGTATGTTAGACGATGACAGCGCCATTAGAGGAATACTGAACCAGTTTAGCCCGTGATGATGAAAAGGTTTCCATGAACCAACTTTATTTTTTCCAAAAGTCCTGAAATTATTTGAATCAGGTTTAGGTAACAATCGATGTAATTGACACAAAGAAACAATTTGGTCCTTAAATTGTTCTGTGTATAAAGGTGGAAAAGCACATGGAAGAGCTAAACATGCTAACTCAGTTCTTTTTAGTACTTTGAAAAGCCTTTGTTGCTGATGACAACTTTAGACTCTTTAAATCTTGAATGTTATGGGAGCCTTTCCCGATGCACTTTGACCTTCAGTTTTTTCAATAGATTTTAAATTTGGTTCAAGTTGAAGGATGACCAAAGCCATGCAAGTTCATCTTAGCAGATTTATAACTAACAGAGAGTTTCCTTGCCTGTATGTTTGTAATCACCGTTTCGCTGAGAAAGTCACTCTAATTTCATCAACTTCTCATCGCGAATATCCTGGTCCTTTTCTCCATTCATCCTGTCTTTTTCTGATCTCAAAGGTGGTTTCTTCCTACTTATTTAGTTCCTCATTGCATCCATTATTTCTCTGGCTTCTCCAAATATTTTGTGGCAAGCTTCAGGTGCTCTTTATTTGTCAGAGGAGCCTTGCGCGGTGAGCACGCTTAGAGGCAATCATGCTTTGTGTGAACCTTGGTGAAGGAAAACCTTTTCATAAATTATCAATTGGGACAGCAGCTGTTTGTAACCTACACTTCTAAGTGACAACAGTTTCTAACCTATTTTGCTTGGATTTTTTTTCTTGTTTTGATTTGATGTGTGGATTACTCTGGACGCGTGATGAATCGATTGGTCTGTTTTCTTGCTCATGCCGTTTCTCCTGGCCCGTCATTCGCTCTCCCTGTTCGCTTTCCCTCATGTGGATCTGATCTCACTGATTACCTCCACCTGCCAGGTTTCTATTTATAAGCCTCGCGCCCTCGGGTTCAGTGTGAGATCATCTGTTGTCATCAGTCCCAGCTCTGAAGCTGTTCGTCGACTCTACCTATCCTTCAACCGTTGCATTTGCCTTCTGTTTTTTGGATGCACAGTCTTTGACCTTTGCCTGGATTTTGACCCCGGCTGTTGTTTTTCACATTGTAGATTGCTTCTGTTGTTCCTGGGTGCGGCATGTGCATAACCCTAGACTCTTCTCCCATTAGTCAGCGCTTTGGATTGTGTTTGTAGTCTGAGGCATTTTGGAGGACAGGTGACCAAGTTGTTGATCACCAGTTTCACGAAGCAGAGGAAGAGTTGGATAAAAGGCCATGTTTCTGAATCATTTAAATAACTTCAGCGAGGTTCATGAAAGATACATAAACACCCGTAGGTTTTTTTTTATTTGCTGTCACTATTTGGGTTTTTTTTGTAGAATTTTTATGAAACTGTCTGAACCTTTTGGTGTGTTTAAATCGTAGGATTTCTATGAAACTGTTGAAAGAATGCATGCCGGGAAATGAGCTTTACTCAATTTAGCTTTGTGAGATACTAAACATAAGATATCTAAAAGAGAGAATGAATTTCAGACTGCAGTAAAGGGATATTACAAATAATGTTTGCACCCTTTTCATAGCTCTCCTGTGGGAAATCAGCTCACGTTGAGTCTCTTTAGAGCAGCTGTCCCGCTCAAAGTCAAATATTTAACAACAATAAATGGTATAGATACTCATAAACCATTCACTCTCACAGGTTATCAAAAGTCACTTGGAGAGAGTAGTTATTTTCATTACTGTTTCACAGCCTCTTCAATGTTTTCTGTGCAGTAAGCTGTGCATTTTTCAGAAATGATGGCTATTTATAATCAACACACAAAATGCTGTTCGATTAATTATGAGAAAAATCAACATGGGCTAAAGATGAAAGAAAATAAGAATTAAATGAATAATCAAACTAAGACATGATTGCTCATAATTAACAGAGCTAAAGACACAAACGAAACAAAAAAATCTGATTTACTTTAGAAGCTACCAGTAAACACAGGAATTGATGTTAAAAATCTAAAGCTGATTAAAGATGGAAAATTCATTAAACATTTATCTGCCCCTGAAGTGAAGAGTTTAGCAACTCGGATTCTGATCTGACTGAAATTTGAGAGAAAACACGTCTGGAAGAAGTTTTAATCTGGATGAAGTCTCTCTGTTTGATGGAAGTGACTGAGGGTCTTTTAAAAAGAGCAGCAACACCTGACCCGAAGGACATCGACTGGTTTGACCCTCTGACCCTCCATCACACCGACGCTGCCGCCTGACAGCTGAGAGTTGGCAGTCTGAGTCCTCAGGGAAGGTTTGGGTGCTTCGCATTTCTTCCGAGAGAGTCGACCTCGTCCGATGGACTAATCATGCGTGGCCCGGAGCCGAGCCGGTAAATGACTGAAATGAGTCATGATGCACGGCTGCTTTCATTAAGACTGATTAGCTCAGTTTACCAGTCCATTTGTTTTCTTCTTCTCCTCGGGTTTTCTAAATTTCAATTGTGATCTGAGGCAAATCGGTCATGTACTGCTAGGAAAATAATTTTTTTTTTTCTTGTTTTGATTTGATATGTGGATTACTCTGGGTCCATTTCAAATATATATATATTGTATATGTTGTAAATTGTATTATATAGTGTAATGTGATATCAATAAATGACATTCTGCATTTTGGAACTACGTCAAACTGTATTTTCTCATATTAAATCAGATATTCTGTCACGTTACAGCTGTTCCAAATAAATAATACACGCTTACATCTTAAACTACACTGTGAAGTATGACATATGGTATGTTTTTATTTTGAAGACTATTGAACAACTGAAGATGTTGCAGTAATTTATGACAAGCTGAGCTTTTCCCAGATTAAAAAAAGGTTAACTGCTGTTGGCTAAATCCAGTTATTAGCACAGGGACAGATGCCATCACAATGTGTGATCCTACTTCCTGGATTCACAGCATAGCAAAGGTAGAGAGAGAGAGAGAGAATTCAAAGCCCTGTCGAGAAAGAAAATGTCAGCCATTTTACATTTTCAATAAAAAAAAATTGGGAAGTGAGAGGCAACGCGCCTGCGAAAATCCGGTCTGGATTTTTTTTGTCACTTTAATTCACTATCAGATTTGATTGCTGCTTGTGACACTCACCTGAAGTCGTAGTGGTGCGTTCACACCAAACACGTTTTTAGCTTCAGCACAGCTGGAAACGGGAGTAAGATACGTGGTTTCCCGGCCGAAACGAGAGTCTGGACAGGTATGTTGTGGTGAAATGATGATACGGTCGAATTCTCACCAATTATTTGATATAAATGTTGAAAGTGGGGCGTGGCGCAGAGGTCAGAGCGCGCGACCCTACGCACGAGCTACAGATCTCGTCACGGCTCGACAAACGTTGTCGGTTCCTTTGCTGCATGTCTTTGTCCCCTTTTCTCTGTCTGACAACTGTCAAATAAAGGCCACGGATTCCAAAAGTTATTCTTTAAAAAAAAAAAAGCTGTCGTCGACTGTAAACGAAAAAAAACCCAAACAAAACGTTCTTATGCTCCTGCATGTTTCAGTTTGAGTGAAAAAAGTATGCAGCCTCTGCTGTATATAAAGACTGGCGGTGAGTTGTGAGTGCTAACAAGCATGTAGGTTATTCCAGTGACTGGTAGAGAGGTGACTCTGCCACTTCCCCTTCAATTACCGGAGGAGACGTTTCACCGACACGCAACAGGAGGTGGGCCAGCTTTCCTGTGGATGAAAATATCAGTCAGGATTCATGGCATTCGCATCCACAGGACCTCACAGGTCCGGTGATGGGCAGAGACGGAAACGGTGGAGGGGGGCAGGGGGAATTGCTCATATTCATGACTGGAATGGAAAACGTGGAACATCAAACCAGTTTGGCATAACATAGATATAAGTCTCATGCTGACTTTAAATATGTCTGTTCTAATTCAAGGCGTCTCCTTGTAAACATCAGTGACCGGAATGACAAGTACGGCTGGCGGAGCTGAGTGTTCACCCTTTAAAACGCACATGGAAGCCACTGAGCTACAGACGCACCGAATTTAACCGATTACAACTTCTGACAAATATCTCTAAGCTGCACAAGAACCATTAAGCAGACGTGGAAACCAGTCGAGCATGAGCCACGCTTCAAACCAGAAAATCTGATCCAGCAATACGACACACAGCAACTTTTTTTGTAGCTGCGCCATTCAAATTCTGGATGAGCTCTTGGGAGCCTGTTAGCTCAATCAAGCATTAAGTTGGCTGATCTCGATTTCCTGTGCTGGCTGCCAGAACCCAACAACCACATCGGCACTGCAATGGGTCAATCGAAGCTCGCAAGATGGTCTTAGTGTGCCACTCTGGATGAAGTTCGCCTCAGTTCAGAGCTACACATTCTTAGATTTTTTAACAAACTTTGTTGTTCCAAATCAGTGTTTAGATGGAGTCAGTAAAATCCCCCCAAAAGAAAGACAAAAAACCCCAAATATAAATGAAGTGGAGAGAAATCTGAAAACTACAAGAGCAACAAAAAAATAGGAAAAAATCTATATAGTAGCAGGTGATTTTAAAGTTTTTCTTCATAATTCATTCACAAATAATACCCAACTTTATTTAGTCGTGAAGTCATTTGTAAGCTTGTTCTGAAATCACTTCGTCTTTAACTTCTTATGTTGAATATTAGGTACTTAAATTAACTAAATCACTACAGGAAGATGAAAATAAAACATTTACTCACCGAATCAGATTCTCTGTTGTGATAAAGTACAATAAAAGGTGATTAATGTCCCACTTAGTTCTTATTTTACATGGTTTACCTGACAGCTGGCCAATTAAAGGCAGAGATCATTATTTAAATTAAGCAATTATTACAGTAAATTAAGCTCCATCTCCAAATAAGAGAGTAATTATTTATTAATCTAAAGATGACTAACAAGAAAAATGCTTCAAGCACACTGATTTCCAGTTGTAAGCAGAAAAGTATTGCCTCTCATTTGCTTGAGTCAACAGCAACTATCACAAATTAACAAAGCTGGAAACGGCCAAACGAGAAGAGATGATGTCTATGGTATTTGCAGATTTCCTGCAGTTTATTCTGTGATTTGTTACCAACTACTTGCCATTTGTCATGCAAAAGAAAGTCACATCACTCCATCCTGACACAACGAAATTTATTGACGGTTCATTTGCTCAACCTCTTGAAAATCGACACCGTGAACGTCAGTCGACTCACTGCGACATGATAGAAAACTGCTACTGTACAAAACCTCTCTTTACACAAAAGGCAGTGGCTGCAGAAAATAACCCAGCTAAAGGGACGGATTGTTTCCGTAAAGTGCCGTTGTGTGCAGCGTTACCCTGGCATGTAATTCTCATTTGGGATTCAAGATAATGGCTATTTGGAACAGGGTCTAAAGAAGAACACATTTTATCAGAAACCTTGAAGATTTCCAAGAACTTTGAACAAGTTTATATATAACCCTCACTGGTCAAAGGTCCAATTCAACACTTTATGTAATTTTCATCTTTCCCGGTGCTAATTATGTGACACACAGAGTGAATTCAGAGACATTTCATGTTGTTGCTTAGGGTGGAAAACGGTTAATCTCCAGTGATTTTAACATAATGCCTGAAGAAAATCTCCAGACAGCTTCCACTAAAGGTAATGGAAATTTGCAGAAATGGGTCTCAGCAAAGCAAATTAATGTTTTTTTTTTTTCTTCGTTTGTTCTGGTGGTAATTGTTTTTCCAATTCTGTTAAATCAATTGAATTCAGTCATGTCAAATTAATATTCTGTCGTCTACAAATGAGAAAATTTGTAAAAAAAAAAAAAAAAAAAAAAAGAAAGATAGCAAACTCATTCCATACCCAAACTAAATTGAAATGAACTATTGTGAGGTAAGTGGTAACTCGGTGCTAAAATTGTTGGTAATTCCTAAAAAGTTTTTTTCACTGCACATAAGATTTAACAAAAAAGACTAAATACTGGGGTAGTTAAAATATTTTTCAGTTTTGCTTCATGTTTTTAGTAATCAGAACCTTAGGCATGAATAAATAAATCAACTCCATATATTAACACGTGCCTGTGCTCTTTAATTAATACCAGTTAGCATTAGCACAGTACAAGAAAGCTAAAAACTGTTTTAAGGGATTATATGTTTTTTGTCTTTTGAAAAGGAGCTACAAATTGGAAAATTTTGCCCTCCCACATTCCCATGGACAATGAAATGCCCCTTTTGTGAAAACCCTTATTAGTTTAACCTCGAACACCAAACAAACCATGCATGTCGTACGTAACATGTTTGTGTTGCATCTGTTCATTAACCAACTTCAAGATTAATACTCTTTGTGTTTTGTTGTTTGCTATTCTTGCTTTCTTATTATGTTTAGCTCTAACCTCATATGAAGGTTCTATGAACATGTCTCAGACTACATGTTTGGCGCCTCCTGCAGGTCTGGGGGAGTAAGAATAGCAACTTCGGCTGTCCTCAGTGATTCTGTGTTGATGAAAACATTTCTGGAAATGGATGTTTTTGAAACTACAACCCATTTTAGAAAAAAAAAAGTTCCAATGTCGACAGTGCCTAATATTGGCCTAACAATTCAAAGTTTTGAATTAGGAAAAAAGCGATGTTTATCAAAGTTCACTCCGATTATTTCAGTTTGCACCGCCATGCACTAGCGCCATACAAAAAAAAGTTTCAAATCTAAAAAATTAATAAGCATCAAAATTTTCTAAACCAGAAAACTGACAATGCAGCTTTTTCTGCGTAAATTTGCTGCATTTGTACATTTTTAATTTAAATAGGATGTGCAGCTAACCAGATGAATAAATGACCAACAGCGTACCGAGCTGTGTGGAGCTTCAGAGCCACACATGGAAACAACTGGATTGGTCTTGTTGGAAAACCTTCTTTACAATATAAACAATTATCACATTCTCTAAAGTAGCTAGGAAATATCTTTGGGTGAGAGATCTGCTCTTGAATAGATCCTGCTCTAAATAGCCATTATTAGCTTAAATCTCCACAATCCACTGCACGTAAGACACTGGTTACTTTTAAACACTCTGGGAAAAAAAGGCCAAAAATTTCTCCTCATTTCTTAACATCCCTAAAAGTATGACCTTATTTTATTTTTGTAGTTTTTACACAAACCAATTGTAACAGTCTGTCTGGCTTAAGTAAGGAACTCGTTTGTTCCACGCATCGTCCCTGAGCACATTGAGAGCAAATTACACAGGCAGGCCTTCGTAAATAACATTTACACCAGAAACCTGTGCAGCGTGTTGGAATGTACGTCATTACTGCGAGCATTTTCATTCACATTTATTTACACAAATTCATAGTTTCATTTAGTTATGCTGCGTTCGGAGCCACTAAACATACAAGCACATACTCCCACACACTTACAACGCACACACTGATCACTTGACGTCTGCTCAAGCGCCATAAAAGATTAATGAGAAACGGTGAAAGCGTTTAAATCGTAGAGCTAAGAAAATAAGTTAGCACCGTCTGTGTTTTAGACATAAATTTCTTTGATAGAGGTCACATAATATGAGCAAACCAAATACTGGAGACAAAAACAATATGACATCAAAACAGTGAAAGCGGTTAATTTTCAAAACAGTATTTCACAAGAAAAACACAAGAAATATTTCGATGCTTTGAACTGAAATCAAAATCAGAATTAAGTCTGTAAAAGTTGCTCTTTTTCCCCCATGAATCAATCGCCTTCAGAGAACATTCTCTGAGCTTCGTCTTTCCAAGTAGTTAAAATATTTTAACATGACTTTCATGAAACCCTGTGGCCACTGTTTAAAGGGGCGGTGTTATGTTATTTTTTATCATGTTATAATGTTATTCCCTCATCATAAACACATCATGATTTTTTTTTTCATGCACGTTTGAGAAATCCTTTAATCTCCCGTGGCAACCGTTCAAAACACCTGGATAGACCCAGGTCTGCCTTTGAGAAGCTCAGAGCTGCGGTTTCTGAGATTCTGCCTCACAGAACAGACTTGGCACCTTCAAACTAGCCAGCAGCAATTAGCTGTCCTCACTATAGGAGTCGTTTCTCTGTGAAATTGGGGTTAAAAATGTTATTAAAGGGTTAAAAGAGGAGCAACATTGTAATGACTTCCTGAAGGCGGAGTTTCAGTTTTTAAAGAGACAGACGCCCAATTACAAGGTGTTAAATTAGTAATTATAAGAAAGTAAAATTTCTTTAAAGTCATGTTTCCAGGCTCTATGTGCCTGGAAAATGCATAATACTGCCCCTTTAAATATGATGCTAGAGAAACTCATGTAGTTTTGTAAACTTAATTCTGTTCTTGGAATGTAAACTGTCCCACTTCTTTCACTTAGGCATATAATAAAATCATACTCCCACACACTTTGCGATGTGTCGCGTGACAAACTGTTGTTTCTCATCAGCGGCGCAACATTTAATAAAGCGCACCGCTCAACCCAGGAACGAGACCCAGGCCTCATACGGGGGTCGTCCTCCGATTCGCTCCGTTTTTCACGTCCTTCTGGAAGCAGTTGTGCACTTGTAAAAACCCGATATTCCTCTCGGGACTGTACGGCACCGCGGGCCCACTTCCGCCCTTCAGAGGGTCCCTGCTCAGAGTGTACATGGATATATCCCCCATGGGCAGACCCATCCCCAGCCCCACGCCTCCAGACCCGCCGCCCATCTTCATTCCCACGGGGGAAGCGTCGCGGGACCGGTCAGTCGATCTGGAACTGGAGCGCGAACGCCTCCGTCTGTAGCGGTAGCTCGGTATGCGGGAGTACGGCGAAGAGGACGAGGTGGCTTTGATGAAGTCCCGCTTGCCCCGGAATCGCGTCTCCTTGTTTTTCTCGATGTAGATGTTGACGGCGAGTACGCCCACCGACTCCGCCACGATGAAGGAGAGGGCGCCGAAGTAAAAGGACCAGCCATAGTTGTACTGGTTCTTCTTGTCCTCGTCTTTCTTGTCGCTGGGGTCCCCGGCGTTGCTGGAGATGTAAACAATGATGCCGATGATGTTGCTGAGGCCTGTAGTGAGGCACAGGAAGGCAGATGGTCGTTGGTAAAAGCTAAAAACTCTGCCTTCAGATTATGACACGATGTATAAATTCTCTTGCTTTCTGTTGTAACAACAGAAAGCAAGAGTGGGTGTAAAGAAGATCGACCCTTTCCGTGTTCTCTGCGATATTTACAAGAATCACCCAAAAAAAAAAAGGAAAAAGTATATTTGGGTGGAATACATTTAACATCGTAAACATTGTGTGTATGTGATGCCAGCTGTCAGAGTTGTCCTACCTGCAGCCACAAACAGGATGCCTGCGCTGAGCAAAATGTTGTTCTTCCTGGTGTATAAACGTCCAACTCCGACACACAGGCCACCCAGCATCAAGAGGACTGTGCTGAGAATCGGAAAGAGGCTCGATGCGCGGACTATACCTGCACCAAAATGACAGAGAGAGTAAAGCAATATGTAATATTAATGGCCAATGTTAGTGTGCTTAATGAGGGAACACACAGTGGATGGTAAAAGTGTGAAACCACAATCTTTTCATAGGTTATGAAACATAAACAGACGCTTTGGAAACAATCGCATCCGATTTAATCAATCAGGTTTATTTGTACAGCACATTTCAGCAACAAGGCAGTTCAACGTGCTTTATGTCCCAAAAACACAAAAGAACAAAGTTATAAAAGGCACCATGCAGTAAACAATTGATAAAAACCAGTAAGAAACATTTTGACATCATCAAAAATCATCAGTATTTGGAACTTCATTGGAACTTTATTTCATCCATTTTGAGAACAAATCCAGTTCTATTTCAAAAAAGTGATGCCGGATCATGGTGGAGCGAAGTCAAAAGTTCTGGTCCCCCAGAAGTTAAATGCTTTGTGTCATCAGACCATAATCTTCCACAAGACGTTGGGAGATTGTAGCCAGGCCTTAGTCTGGACACATGACCAACACAGGACAGTGGTGTTGCAGGTAGAACACAAGTTTGGCAGAAAACCCTGCAGCTCTTTCCATATACTGACAGCTTCTTGACATCCTCCAGAACAAGTTTCCATCTTACATTTTTCATGCATATTGTGAAAAACACCCAGTTTTTCCTTGTGACTGTAGCTAACCTGCCTGAAACCTTTAGCTTAAGGCATTGTGTTCTTGTAAGACAATGGGTTGTTCTTGAAAATGAGGCCAATCCTGCTGTGACAACTAGACTTTATGAGTGTCAAATACACTTTGAATTAAAATCAACAGGTGTTTCAACATATTAGTGTTTTATAGTAGTTTGTTTTCTGATGGGTTGTACAGGACAAACATCATATTAATGGTGTATAAATGAAAACCTGGCATTTTACAATGATTGACATGAAGTCAATCATTGTAGTTGGATAGGTGTAGCTGATACCACACATATCCAACTGTATGACCATGTCTGCTTTGTTCCTAGCACACAGTATTTACTTTTGCTTTGCTTGCCGTGGCTTTGAGGCTTGAAGGTGGTGAACTGCTGCCAGAAAGGGTGTGGGAAATGAGGGGGAGGCTACCACATACTGACTGGCTGATTCATGCAGCACTGAATGCTAAATGGTAAATGGTCTGTGCTTGTATAACACTTCATCAAGTCCATAGGACCCCAGAGCGCTTCACACTGCATTCAGCCATTCACCCATTCATGCACACATTCACACGCTGATGATTGACACTCTGAGAAGCATTTTGCCCCACAGACTACAGTAACTTCCACATGTTATTGTTTTCACTAAGTCTATTTTACGTCACCTAAAAATGTAGTAACAGCATAATGCAAATAATTCTTGCTTTTATAGTTCACAGAAAGTAATTTCTGAGATTGTTATTACTCGGTGTATTTCTAAATTTGGTGTTCTCTTTAAATCGTTGTGAACATCACGATGAGATCCAGAGAACAGTCTGAGGCTTTAAGAAAGAAGACTAGCAGCTTGAGTCGGTTAAGGGATTTAAAGTATGCAGAATGTAACTTTAATTTTTTTTTAAAAATGTTGACACCCTCAAGAAGTCATGAGAGTATGGCTCAGACAGATAATCTGTGCAAAAAATAAAAAAAAATAAAAATTGAGCTGATATGTCTTCTCCCAGTGCGTTCAGTGCTAACTAGAAACAACCAATCAGAGCCTGGAGGCGGGTCTTAGCGCTGTCAATCATTCCAATGTGTGCGCCACTCCTTCCACCTTGCTCTCTGCTACGATGCAGCTCCAAGGAAAGTGTGTTAAAACGAACGCATTGCTCTAGAAGAAACAAGATAAAATTTGCCAAGAAAGACCAGAACTTCTGGAATAATGTTCTTTATGGAGGCGAGTCTTGAATTGAATTAGCTAGACTGAACAGAGGATACACAGGGTGGGGCATAAGTTTCCATACATAGGAGAATGTAAAATGTATATTTCTTTTATATTTCAGGTATCCAAGAAGATGCGTTTGACATAAGAGCAAAGAATTGAAGTTATACTGATGGCTGGATCGGGAAGCAGTCGCATGGTTGCACAAAACTTTAACAGAAAACATGGAACAAGCATCACACACGACACTTTGCAAGTTTCAGAAAACTGGAAATGTTGCAGATCAACCATAAAGTGGTCCAAGATATGCAGCGATTACAGAGAGTCCCATTATATTGGTTGTCCAATATAAAATGTTTATTTTTTCTATGTATGGAAACTTATGTTTCCCTACATAACACCTTGTATGTTTTCTTCCAGAAAATGGCAAATTGGACTTATATTATGGGTAAGTGCTTTCCACCATGGATTCTATCATGTATAAGAGGGTAGTGGACAAAAATGTGAGGCCATCTGTGAAAAGAATCCCAAACCAGTTTAAGCTGGAATGGGACCAGACCCTGCAACGTGTCAATGACCCAAAACATACCAGCAAAGACACCAAAGAAAACTAAGAAATGGAAAGTTTAGGGCTAAACTAAAACCGAGATCATTATTCTTTTGGGATACCAAATAAAAACAGGGCCAGTATTACTAATATCAATACCAATACCAATACATTTTATTATTTAGGTTTGATATATCGTCACAATTCTAACCTTCAGGTGTTTTTGTGGTTTTTCCTATCAATTATTTCCTTAAAACATGGGACAGAATTTGAACCAAGTTAAAAGTTGCCTACAAAATACTTGAATAGCATATTAACATAATAAACAGAAACAATAGAAAAACAAAATAAATGTGTTCATTATTTCCTAAAATAAAGTGGAAAAAATTATCATTTGAGAGCTAATCAAAACAAAAAACTACATTCCAAAAATAAGTAAAAATTTTAAGAGGGAATCTGGAATTAAAGTATCGTTATTACCACACTATATCGATTCGATACCGATACAGACTTGGAATCGATATTGTCAATATTTTGGATCAATTCACCACCTCTACTCCAAAGTGGATGACACTAGCAACTATGGACAAATCCTAGTTTTTTTTTTCCTCAGGTAGAAATCAAAATGTTTATTATGTATTTTGTTTAATGCGAAACCCAAAGTTTACTTTGATAGTTTGAAGTGAATTAAACTAACCCTTATGGTGCGTTCACACCAAACGTGTTTCCAGCGTCCGACGCGCCACGTAGATTTTAAACATAAACTAGATGTGCTTGTCGCTCAAAATGCGTTTGGTGTGAACGGACCATAAGATCACATGTCAATTTGTAAACCTTTCCTAATAAAGAACTAAGTAACTTAATGGGATGCACTACTCATGAACGTATGAAACTAAACTCATCTTTTTTCACGAAATGAGATTTTGGCATTCATACGCACATAAGTCAGCTTTGTTTTACACGATCCCCGTTGCTCATCACACAACGCTTCATTTTCTAGCAGAGCTGCATCCCGTCATGACATCAGGCTTTTATTGGGGGGGATAGAGATGTCATGACACATTAAGCACTCTTGTGATAACTCCATCATCACAGAGGGGCAAAAAAAGACGGCGGATTAAAAGCTGGAGTGTTTGAAGATGAAGCGGTTGCACTGACTTACGTAAGATGTACTCTGAGCTGTCTGTATCGTAGTCGTTATCCTCCGGAAAGTGATTGATCCAAAAGCAGCTTCCCTTGTTGATACCTACGAAGAAGCCAAAAGCAAAGGTAAGACTGGACACTGAGATATTCTTCCAGCCAGGTTGGAAACCCTAGAACAAGATCGAAAACACTTAAAATCTCCGCTCTCCCAAAGCACCTTCCACTCAAACATCCAGTCTCTTCCCTGAGAAACATTTCTCCATACTTTTAAGAGAATAAAACATGGGCAGATTATAAATATTAAACGGTTAGACTTTGAATTAAGACTCTGACTTCAGTGTTTCTGCCATTCTGACATTTGAGTCTTTATTTTACGGTTAGCTGCCAGCATGAATGACTCTTGCAACAATATACCGAAGCCCAGGAGGCACAAGTTTCACATGTAGGGGATCATTAACATGTACCAAAGCCTGAAATATGGCAAAAAGAGGACCAGACAGGCTGGAATGCAAATCATACTCTGGAAGAAAACAACAACACGTTAGCTTTCAGGTAGCTCTACGTACCAGTTCAACGTTTCATCATTGTGGTGACAAAACACCACAGTGATTAAACAAAATATAATTTTTAATTATATTTGTAGGGCAAACTGTTGCACTGACGTAGAGAGTTATTCAAGAACAAAGCTTATTTTTTAGATTTTATTTTTGCTGGTCAAACTAGTGTATTTAGTTTAAAACTGCTGAGTCCCATCTTACCAGCTATTCTTTACTTTAGAAAGAGGCAGAATCAGTTCAATTGCCAATCAACTTTTATCAATGCATTTTTGACCAACAGTCAAATATATTTTGGCCAATAAAATATATCAGAATCTGGTAGCTAGCTTGTGTGTGCAGCCAGAGTATTTATAGAATAGAATAGAATTCAACTTTATTGTCATTGCACTGTCACAAGTACAAGCAACGAAATGCGATTTGCATCTATCCAGAAGCTATGCATGATATAGATGTTTATTTACAGGTGAACCAAGTAGCAATAATAGCGTGGAGCTACAAGAGTCCGTGGTGTGTGTGTGTGTGAGTAACAGTCCATGTGTGAGAACAGTCCATGTGTTGTGATTTGTGTCAGGAGGCGTTCAGGAGC
>CAEFZY010010158.1:0-34520 GCA_903066815.1 Brachyrhaphis roseni
TAAAATTAGATAATACAATTTCATTTAAAACATGCTATTAGTACTTAAGAAATGTCTTTAAAATTAAATGTTAATACAGTAAACATTCTATGTTATATTCAGTTTAACACCATCCCAGATGTGATTTTCTAAAAGACTTTTAATTGCTGCGTGAACCCAACATTCTTCCTTTTCCCAGGGCGAAGTGATACTTGCTCACAAAAATGCCAGTTTTATAACCTCCTGTTCCTCGCCCTGATATCAGAAGCAGTTCAAAGAGAGTTCACTTAAGTCATTTACACATAGTTATCCTGGTGAGAATATTCAATATACCTTTTAATATAATAGAATGAACTGTATGAAACACTAAAATAATAATTTTCCTCAACATGCATCCTTTACTACAAATATTCAAGTGTACTATGCTTTTGGAATTAGGGCAACAACATTTCTATATTTTTAATTATATTTTCTTAAAAATCAATGAAATCATTTGTTTATTTGAATGTATTTATAATATTTTGCAAAAAAAAAAAAAAAAAAGAAAGGCTAATGTGGTTAAATGAAAATTCTGCTGAATGTGCTTATATTTAAAAATCTGATTAGAATAACCAATAAAATAATTGATTCAAAAAATAATCATTATTTGGAGCCCTACCATCAATACAATAACAATTGACCTGTTTTGTTATTTTAAATGTGTTACGAGAAAGTCCACTACAAAGCTGAGCACACCACAGGTCGCTGGTTGTGTTGAAAGGATACAGAATGAGGACCACCTGAACTGCAGCGCCCAGCGAGCCGAACATGGAGAAGGAGGCCAATCCCAGGCGAGGGTCCTATAAAACATAACAATCCTCACTGTAAGCCGCCGACTGTCCATGTCCAACAAAACAGGAAATGTTTCTGGTGCCTTCAAAGGAGAACCCTGACCTCCATTCCTCTGGGCATGGCTGTCTCATCCAGCAGCAGCTCCAACACATTGAAACAGACCATCAGCACACACATCACCTGGAGACACACGCAGCAACCCGCCATGAAGAGGTCACAAAACGAGGAGTGACTGTAGAACTCGTGAATGTAGCGCTGTTCTTTGTATATACCGTCAGTGCAAGCAGGATAAGCATCGCCAGAGGATAGCCCAAGTTTCGTTGCCATGGTGACGCCTTCCTCCGCATCTCTTTGGGGGAAACAAAAATGGAAAAGAAAAAACAAAACAATAAAAAAACAAACTGTGTGATGTTGATGCTGTGGGAGAAGCCCTGCAGACAGAAAGCTTCGTCAGCCTCACCCAAGGCGACACGCCTGCTCTGAACTGCTAGGTACTCTTTTCTCATGGCCTCCATGTTCAACTTGACCCAACACGATGGACTGCCACCTTCAATCACACATGCAAGAAGGCAAAAATAACCTTTTAAGAGTCAAGCCACGGGGAAATGAAGGAGGGTAGTGATCACAGTCAAGAGACTTACAATTCAGCTTCCTGAAGAGCGAATCTTCTTCAAACACGGTACAACTCAGAGTGTCTTCTATGTCCTCCAGAAGCTGAAACACAACACGGATCAATTAGGGTGGAACATCAGAATCTGTTCATGTAATTTTCTGAAATAACACTCTGAATAGATGTGCAATAAAATTTAAAGTAGAGAAATATAATAAAACAAAATAAAATGACGTCGTAGTTTTAATTTGTGTCAAACGTTTCTGAAAACTGGCCATGGTAAGCAGTACTTCCTGATTAGAAAACATTGTGCTTAACTATAGCAAGAGCTTCAGTTAAGCACAAGTTAACAAATAATGCATACTGTAGACCTGGTTTCATGTATACTTTGTTCTTTTGAGCAAAAAGGTTTTTAAAGACCTGACAGAACCTAGGTATGTGGTGCGGGTTTTGATTTTTGCGGAGAGGCTCGACTTACCCGAGGTTTCACAAGCAGGCTACCTGTAACACTGAACATTCGAGACAAGCCAAACGGGGTGCACACTGAAAAGGGAAGACACAAACTAGTACACAGGAGTGACACAACTCTGTCTCAACATGTCTGGCATTTGAGCTCAACGTATACTAACGCAGAAGCAGCAGCACTCCAAACAGAGAGATCCCAGAGTACAGGTATGGCAGGTAATACTCCCACAGGTCTGCAGTTTGAAGAGGGAGAATAACAATTAGCAACACTTCCAGTGAAGCCCATGAGGAGTATAAAGGTATGATGAGAGTGACTCACCGTAGAGGCTCTGTCGGGCAACGTTGTCATGGAGGAGAGCTGATGCCACCCACACAATACCCAGCACAAGGAGAGCAAGCAAGATCAGCAGGACAACCGCTTCATACACTCGCGCCATTACTCCCTACACAGAAACACGAGTTGTTTGGTGATCAGTTTGAGAAGCTCATTTTGAAGCCAGGTTTCTAATGGGCTCCTAGTCATTTAAGGTGTAAAAAAAATTACACAGTCTTAGTAAATAAGGTAGGAGACAAGAAAGAAATAAAGACATGGAGGGTGAGAGGAAAGAGAGAAGGTCAACGGGAAAAATAGAAGGTCAAAAAACAAAGTACCTTTTTGGATCCAGCGAACCCCTCAGACTCGGTGAAGAAATATGCAAAAGGCATGAGGAAGACAAGGGACAGGTTGGAGAACAAAAACACTAGGTTCCATAACCCTGACAAGAGAGAAACAGATCATTGTTAAAGATTGTGTGTGTGTGTTAGCATTCATTAGTAATTACGACTGTAATGAAACATTTTAGTAGTTCCCTCCATCAACCACTATGTGGCATCGTACTGAAAGAGTGGATATAGGCTCCCTTCCACTGATAATGTGAAATATTTAAAACAGAATTTCAACAAAGCAAAAAGCAGAAAACACACAGCTCACACTGACTTTACACAGCAGCTCAGGGTGGACTGAACAGCTTTGAGCTTACAGTGTACATTGCTAATTATCTGCTGGGCCACAGGCCAGTCGAGTATTGACGTGGATGTTATTGCTGATCCTGTTGCACTGTGATGCCCGACTGTTCTTAATTATTTTCAACAGGACGGCTGAACGAAAACAGTGAGACATACCGTGGATAAGAGAGCCATTGAGCCACTGCATGTAGTAGCTGTGTGGGAAGGTGAGCAGAACCTCGTTTGACAGGATGGAGATGGGGAGAAGCAGCACGGCGCACACAGCGACAGAAAGGGTGAACGTGCACAGCCAGAGCCTGGGAGGAGGAACAGTAAGGTAAATCATGAGTGTTTGTGTTTCGCCTCAGCCTAGCAAGGTCAGTCACATTAAAGCCAAACCGAACACAAATATAAGCATCCAAAATGAAGGTGCAGAGTACAAAGTGACAACGATGTTGGATTTTCACTGCCAAAAGCAATAAACATGACCATGTAACAAGGCGATAAATCAAAAGAAAGACCTCTGGTCGCTAATCATGCCCCAGTCACCGCTATCTGTGCAATCATCCAAAGTGACAGTCAACGTAGCTGCTGTCCAGTTAATCATTAAAAGTTTGAACTTACGCAATTTTGTTGACTGTAGCATCTTCGATATCATCTGAAAGAAAGAAGAAAAAAATAAGTTGTGTTTTTTCAAAACTGAACTTTTTTTTCCCTACACGTCTCCGATATGACGTTTTGAAACTAGGAATTTTTAGAGAGAAAAAAAAAAAAAATGAACAAGAAGTTTTTAATCAAACACTTTATATGATGGGTTAAAAAATTCCTGAAGCAACGTGTGAGCATGTGCTGCAAACAAAATGCTGAAGAAAGCAAACCTCTCCCTGAGCTCAGAGAGGGTGTGACCACGGGTCAGGCCTGTTTGGAACATTTTGTTCATTCTGGACCAAGACTCCCGTTAAACCAAAGTATGCAAAAAGAACCAAGGTTCAGTTACATCCAAGATGTTTAAGATTAGAGAGATCTCATCTTTTAAGAATTGTACAGCTTCAGTCTTCAATTGGAATTGAGTCTTGATTGCTGTGAAGCAATGAAGACCATAAAGTGCAATTAATAGTAAATAAAATCAATTTTTTTTTAATTTTGGCCAAAGTGCTGCGCACACACACACACACATACACACACACCCCCACACACACCCCCACACACCCACACACACACAAAAAAGAACATTTGCTGTGTTTTAGACCTTCTACAAAATGACATTTTAAATGGTTTTATTGTAGCTCACAGATAATTTGATAAGGACAGAAACAGACATGAAAATTGAGTGGTTCTAGCATGTGGTGTCCTCATTTAACATCAAAGACTTCACATACAAGAATATTTCTGCTACTACGATTGACTCAAATAAGCCACTTCAAGGACAGACATTCAACTGCCTGCAATTTAATAAGAAGCAGCCAGGGCTGACATTTAACTCCACCAGTGCAGAGTTTGCTCTGGAATGGCATCAGGCAGGTGTGACTTATAGATTTTCAAAGGGACCAAGAAAACAAAAGCAAAAAAAAAAAAAAAAAAAAAAAGCTACTTTTTTTGAAGAAAACCATCACAGAGTGACAGACATTTAGTAGGAAGCATTATGATTAAGACTACAGAATGTAAAGTTATTGTTTCCTGAAGAAAACTTTTCTATATGAACCAAGCAACTTTTTTCAGGTTGTTTGGGACATCTGTAAAAATTACAATTTACTCCAGAGGAAAGAAATGGTGAATGCTCCCATGAGCAATGCCCTCCAGACAGTAAAGAATCCTGAGACAAGTTGTGACTCAACCCTTTAGGAGTCACTTTACCAAACAATTCAGGATCAATCCAAAAAGTCAAAAGGTGAAAGTGAAAATCAAGTGACTGGGATCAAAACTCCAAGTTCCAGACTCGCAGCCATGAAAACTCCCGCCAAGCCAAATCCCATCAAGACTCTGAGGTCATCTTGAAAACGAAAGGTTGACATGAATTTGATGCACACTCACCAGCCTCATTACCAATTGCTTGCTAAAACAAATCGCAAAATTAACTAATCATATTTCAAATTTAGAACCAGAATGGAGAAAACAAAAGATTTAAGTGACTTTGAGAGTATGTACTGCAGACATACTTTTTTTCCCCTTTTATCTGCACTATAAACAATCAAGCCGGTTCTGAAGGCAAAAGGGAGCACAACTTGATTCTAGCAAAGTGTATCTAATAAAGTGGCCAGTAAGTGTTTATCTCGCAAAACCTCTGAAACTGAAATGCTTCTTACTGAACATCAGAAACCATGGAAACACCTGAGGAAAACCTCTTATAACACTGAAGCAACACAATTTGTGAAGAACAAAATCCTGTCAACCTTAAACATTTGGCTACAACTATAAATAGCAAGCAGAAAAAAACAAAAACTCAACACCTTTTGTTATGCACCTGAAACGAATTAAGTGCTACTATTAGTCAGGTATGTGAGATGTCCTTTTGGCAATGCTGTCACAGAAGTTCTGTTGCAAAGTAAAACCCAAGGAGCAAGAACCAGTTTTGGATGTTATAAAGTTCTCTGTACTGTGGGATTGCACAACTGTCACATAGCTGCAGGGCAGAACTGTGCTCTTGTTGTTGATGCACAAACTTTAGCAGAAGGAAACTTTTGCACAGAATGTGAATAAAAACGTGCAGAAGAAATGACCATCTACTAGGGTGCAGCCCAGTCACAGTGGAGAACTGAAGAAAAATCCACATCTGCTTCCAATGGACTCACATTTCATTGGATTGAGCGAATGTTAATCAGCTCAACAGAGCACAAGAGAGCTTCCAAATATGCCTGAGCACACAGTAGTGTGCCGATGCATGTACTGCCGTCTCGCAGTGCATGCGTCTTGTTTTTAGCCTCATGGTGACAATCATTTGTCCCTGCCAGAAAGTTTGTACAAGTTTAAGGTTTCAACTTTATCTTGTAGCATTTTTTTACCACTTCTCCGCCTTTTTAAAGAGCTTGCTGCACACCAAACATTCTTCTCCTCAACAATATCTCCAGACTTTTCAAATCAAAGCTCAGAGTGTGATGTTAGTAAGGGTCCTAAAAGAAACGGGCAAACTTTGTTATGCGTATACATGTGACGAAAGGGAAGGGCAATGAACAAAACAATAAACAACTATAAAAGCAGAACAGAAAAACAAAACAGACTCTTTACTCAAACAGCGAGTTTCTGAGTAGGATTTATGCAAGCCTGAAAACGTGTTGCCAACACACTCAGTGGAAAGAAATTCCAAAACTTCACTGTAATCAGTAAACTTGTCAACATTGTTCGTTTTCCTCAAGGCAGTTCTCAGTAAACGATTGATTGAAAGCCAACTCGCAGAGCTCTCTTAAATACACACTCACATCCAGAAACTGTCCAACTCACCTGTGATAAACTCGGCAGTCTTTTTGAAGTGTGTGAGGATGAGGTAGCACACCAGGTAAAGGCACGTAAACAGGAGGACACAGATCTGCACGAGAGAAACAAAAGGAACTTACGTCTTTTCTGCACGGGTTTGATGACAGAAAATGTACAGCTGCGGAACAGCTGCGGCTCAAGACATCTACCTGTTTTTAACCATTTAGTTTTGCTTAGGCATTGAAGTAAGATGTAAATTACAAGACAGGGGAGATGAAAACAAGAGACAGGGTGGCAAAAGCTAAAAACATGAACTGTTTTGTCTTGTATAAAGATTACTCAAACAAAGAAAATGGGGTTCCAGTGCTCAAAAGGGATAGTTCCCCTTTACTTGGATTAGAGGGACTTAGGGAGACAGATGGGTTAAAACCAGTGAGAAACACTCCACCCTGCCCCCTATTGCAGAGAGTAAAGGTCATCAGCTGATGTTATATTCATTCAAATTTAGGTTAAACCAGCAATCTGTCGTCTGGCAAATCTCTAACACGTCAAACACCAGGGTCTGCTAAAACCCTCATACTTGTATAAAGTTTCAATTAATTACAAGATATAGTAAAAATTTCAAGCCTTTTAAAGTTACAAAATGATTGCAGAAGAGGCTTTTAATCCCCAACAACCAACTGACTACACAGGACTAATCGCCAACTTTATATTGTTTTACTATTTATGCTTTGTAACATGCTACTTTGATTTTTGCTGTTTGATTTGTCCCCACAATTTTTATTTTTTTATTCCTTATCACAGCTTTAAGGAACCACATGCACTCTACGAACAAACATGCTGAGCAAATTGAAAAAGGAAGTAATGTTGCAATATGATGACATTCCTAAAGAGGTGTCAAAAAGGAGTTCAATATGCAAAACGTGGTTTACATATTTACCCATAGGGTAATAACAGCAAAAAACAAAGATTTGCTCTCCTAGGCAAGATAAGATACTTCAACATAAATGTGAAGAATAAAGCCCACATGGTGGTAATATTAGATTTGGTACTCTATATAAAAAGTTCATGATATACATTCACCAGCAGTCTTATTGGGTGCACAGTGCTAGACCTCATGGTGAATGGTTCACTACGCCAGAAAAATTAATCACATATTTGGTTCAAATCAACACGAATGCGTCATGCATTTGTTACGGATTTTACCAGCTGCACATCTTTGATGAGAATGTCATATTCAACCACATACCAAAAGCTCCACTATTCACCTCTGGTGAATGCAGAGGCCAATAGAGTACAGAAAACACCATTGAAGAAACCTGCTTGAGGTCACTACGACTGTTTTATTCTGCTGGGCGAAGCCACAACAACAACAGCCTTCGCCATTATAAACATTGACGCAAGGCAGGACACATTTTTGCTTTCATGTTATTGTTCACCTTTTTAGTCTCAGTTTCCTGTTCTTAGAATACGGGAGGGCCGCTCATTGTGGTCTTCTGCTGCTGTAGTCCATCTGCTTCAAGCTTCGATGTCTCGTGCATTCAGATTTTATTTGGTATACCTGGGTTGTAATATCTAGGCATCATCTCAAACCATGTCTGTCCATTCTCTTTTGGCACACAACTGACTCACAAAATATATTTTCTCCTTTTCAGAACATTACCTAGAAAGCTGAGCGATGGTTGTGCAAGGCATACATTACAAACTCGGTCTTAGGGAAGGATTTTCGGAAATAGTCACTCGTCAGACTTGCACTAACAACCATGGCATGTTTAAACTTGCTAAAAATCCAGTTTCCTTTTCCTACTGATGCTCCTCATAAAGTTCAGTGTGTGGCATTCATCATACCTCAATACATAAATCTATTAAATTACTCCCATGTGATTGACTGATTCAGTGTTAACAAGCATTAGAACAGTTGTTCCAAAATGGCGTGTACAATTTCTGTGAAAAATAGTCATTCATCCCACAGGGACAGTTGACCCAGTTCATCTGATCTCACTACATCTGCCTAAAAGCTTCTCAACACCAAATGAATAAATCGGCTTCTTCCTGAGTGTTAATTTTTGCTGGAGAAAAGCTGAGAATAAAGCAAATTGAATTTAGCTTTCAGCATTCTTCTTTTGAGAAATATTTGAAATTTCTCGTCATAAGCAGGAATAATCTGTGGCAACAAAGAAACTGCATACCAACAACAAAGCACCCTATACAACTAATCCGCTCAGACTGAAAATTCTTCAATAATGCAGCCTAATTTGGCAAGAGGCTAATCCGACAATAAGGAAACGCAGGGAACAAAGGATGGGTGTTAGGTTAGAAATAAGATGGGTAGAATAAAACCTTTTCAGCCTATGTTGGTGAGAACACACATCTTTCATTGGTGTCAAGAGACAGAAGCCACCTTGAAGACAGTTTTAAGGTTTTTAGCATGGAGGGGAGTCTATCAGTGTCCTATGCAAAGATACAATGCAGAGAAATTTGAACTTTGCAGATTGACTTGGACATATTTGTTCTGATGCAAGAAAATGAATCCTCTTTAATGTCCCCCAAAAAACTCAGATTTGAAGTTAGCTATTGGTACCAAGATAAAATTAGTCCACAAGTTGTTAAATTTGCCTTTAAACTGGCCTAAGAAAAGTAGGAGCACAACTAGTGGTCAGACTTTTCCAGTTCCGTGCTACTCACATGCACTTTGTACAGCAGGTGCCTTTATGAAGCTCCAGTTCATACAAAGTGTGTGTACAGCTGGGACGAATTACTCTGACATTCCACTGCACCTGCTGCTTGGCTTTCCAACAGAGCATGACCTTTTCATAATCAATTTCAGTACAGGTTCCTCTGCTTTAGTGATTATCTGCCAAATGATTTTGATCATTTAGGATCAAACTTGAAAACCTTTGAAGAAAAATACAAAAAATCTTCATAGCCAAAAGAGTGTCAGACTAAGACTTCCAATGAGGCACAATACACTTAGATTTGACTGGAAACCCTGAAAATTCATTGCATATGTTTTAAGCTGGCTCCAAAAGGTAACGTAACCCTGTTTAATAATACTAAGTTGTGATAAAAGTTGTGAATTTTTACTTTTCTAGAGATGCAGAAATATTAGCAGGACAAATTTCAGTCTGATGTCCCCAACAAGTGACCTGCAAGACGGAAACTAGAAATTAAATTCTTTTCTGATAGTAAATGCACCATACTGACGCGCTAAATCTTGTCAACGACACTTTTAGGTGAGGAGGAAGTTGTTCATGTGGCAAAAAGAATTAATGTTGGATTTTGTATTTCCAGTATAACTGAAGTGTTTAAGAAAAAAAAGTTGGGTGAAGCGCAAAAGCTGCAATAAGGCAACAGTATTTCTTATGAGAGAAGCCAGGTGCTACAACAGTCCTAGATTTTGGTAGGATAAATCTAGGAGTGGTGGTTGTTTTGCCTCGTGAAGTTGAGCAGGGTGCAGCAGAGGACAGGAAAGCTGAACATATTACAGAAAGCTGCTCAATTTTATTCTTATGAGCTTTCAATCTCAGTCAGTTAGGAATAAGGTTAGGGTTGCCTTTCGTAAATCTAAGAGTTAAGGTAAGAATCTGGGTTCTTGAGGAAAAACACGCAAACTGATGTTTGGTTAGTAATGCTAATTGTGCTAATTGCCAATAAGGACAGATTAAAATACAAACTTCTAATAATTTTTACAATATTTTGTTTGTGCCACAGTCTTACATGGTCATCCATAACACATCACTTCCCAGATGGCTCTGGCAGATTCTGTGCAACCATCTACTTTATAAATAAACCATTCACTTCCAATATTTCCAAATGTTCCGTGAACCGTTCACTCACATTGTTCTAGGGCATCCTATTTCTGACCTGCAGGATTCTACCTTGACCTTTTACCCAGCCAGACACTGATCCTTCCTGGCTCAGGATGCAGGCTGAAGCATGGGCTCTAAGCACAGTTTACATCCTCAAATACAGGCTGTTTTTTTTTCCATGTCAGTTATGCATAAATTTGCCAGATGTTATTAGTCTGGGTGATTTACAATGATACAGAGGAGACAGATATTTGGCAGCAACAACATTTTCCCAAGGATTTTGTTTTCTATTATTATTTTAACCTGAACACTGGTGTGCAGCATGCATACTAGGCCGCTTGTTGAGTTGCAATGTTACATTTCAACAGAACGTAACCATCAAAAGTGTGTTAGAAAATGTTCAAAAGGGAGAAACCCATTTGGAGGAACATTTACAGTAGTAATACTATGCCAATTTGTTAATTTTCTGGAAAAAAAAGCAGAAAAAATTTTTTAATTATCTGCATAAACAGTAAATACATAGGTTAAAATCTATCAAATAAATTACATATGTCAAGTTGTTTGGTTAGATTGCTTTTAAAGATTATTTTTAAATGTTACTTTCAATGGAAAAAAACAAGAAAATTTACTAAAATGTGTAACCATCAAAACAATGTAGGGGAAATCAGAAAAATACAGTAACTAAAATGTCTGAAGTTGCTAGTGAGTGAAACAGACATTTGACAGTTGCCTGTTTTCTAAGTAAATTTAATTTATGGAGAATTTTTCAATAATAATAATAAACAATCAAAACGTTTCACAAAGAAAGAAAGAGGGTCTCCTATATTTTTAAGTTATAATATGAAATCCAAAACAGCAATACATATCTTGCAATACCATGTAGCATTCTCATTACAGTCGCATTTGAGCTGATTCAGCATTTATAGCGTTCTCATGAATGTTCCCTTTAAAGTTACTCTCATGACATGCACTAATCCACCCGCATAAATTACCATCACTGATTTATGTTTTTGTTTTTGCAACAAATGCCATATTGTCCCTCTCCTCTCAACCTAAAGGAGGTCGCATGCATCGTTTCTGCACAGAATGTCTCACTGTGAATTGTCGGACCTCAGAACCAGTTCCCCATACCACCTTAGTCAATCTAAGCCACGACTGGAAGTCTCCAGGAAAGTGCAAATGTTGGCCAATGTGACATATCTTTACAATAGCAAGTGACTCTGTCATAGATAGCTTGTCACTTGGACAGCTGACTGTCATGAGAGGGTGCACTGTCAGAAGGTGATGTGCTAGACACTCACGGCTTGCCTGCAGCTAATAGCATTAGGTCCTGAGGGGAAAAGGTCACTGACAATCTGACGCAGCAAACAAGAGGTGATTAAAAAGGAGTACAACTATAGACATGAACTGCTTTGTGTCACATGCCACTTTCCATCAATACTTAGCATTTTATTGACAAATGTCCCAAATCTCTTTATAGTGTAAATATCTCAGGCTAGTCCCAACTAGAATAAAAACCCAAGAGAGTTTAAATGTTGTGATTTGGAAATCTGGTTTAAAGTTTGCTTAAAAAAAAAAAAAAAAACATATATGGTTTACAAAGTTAGCTCAATTTAGAAATGAAGGCGTAAAAAAAGTGATATTTGATAGAATTTTAACTAAAAATCATAAATGATATGATTTTAGCTCCTATAAAAAATAGAAGCTTTCAGTTCTTGTTCATTGTAACAGTGCAAGAAAAAAAACCTAAATTATTCGGAGCTGTAGCCGCAACATCTCAGAAAAATATGTTGTTGTTGAAAACCAGGATAATAATCTAATCTAAGATTTAAAAACGTCTTTTAAGGTTGTTGTGATGACGACTGTGATTCAATATGTTGTGCAAAAACACTGGCTGACAATTGGAATCAGACAATTCTGAGCTTGAATCCAAAGAATTTCTGGCACAACTTTGTTAACTCTCAGGGTTCATGGATCGAGACAACGATATGATAAGATGGAGACATCAGCAACACTTGAATTGCTAAGAAATAACTTAAGTGGTAGACCAACGCATTTCTCAGCATTTTAAGTGTTACTACAGTCAGCTTCACCTTAATAATTCTGAGCATGAGTTGAAACACTCAATATTTTTGATCAATGGATGTACCAGAAGTCTTGGAGTCATTTAAGAAGAATTTCCAGATGAAACTTTGCTTTTTTTTATTTTTATTTTTACAAATACATGTCAGATATTGACCATGAGTGGACTTCAGTAAATACGGAAAGCTGAATATATTGCAGCAAAGTTGCTCTGTTTAATGGTTTTGAACAATCAACCTCTTATAGGACATCCTGGATTTGAAAAAAGTCAGCTGCTTTTAGGAAATTGGTTATGGGAAACAAATCCTTGAATTATTTCTATGCATTACTGCTAAATTTTGATCAAATAATATGCCATATGAGGCTGTTAAAAATTTTGATTTTGCTTTTGCTGCTATTAATCATTCAGATGTTCAGATTATTCATGACAAGCACAAAGTTATCACACATTTAATTAATGCATCCATAAATGCTGAGATAATCTCCAGCATTTATGGATGCTGGAGATCCAGCATCCATAAATGCAGGGTTTTTTTCCCCTGTAACATTATATAATGGTCATACATCTTTGTCTGATCGTAACTGCATAGGTTTTGCTCATCCCTTCATATCTTGGGTTGCAAAGCCCTGACAGAAATAAACAAACTTGAGCAAAACTGCAAGTTCAACACTGTCCTTATTGATTAACTGGTGCATCAACAACATCTTAGCTTTCAGGACTGGATCTGTCGGGGAAGACCTGAATGTTTTACGTCGGGTTAAAGTTCTCTGCCTTGCTGTAACAGAGCAGATCGAGCTGCAAAGTCTGAAGTTCAACATGAGGTGTGGTTTTAAACGTGGAGTGTCAGACACGAGAGCAAGCAGCATAGTTACAGAAAATTATACACACAGGGCTAAAACAGACAATAATGCAATACTACTATGGCTTCATTTGTCCTGTAAGGAATATAGTGAACGTGACTAAAAAAGAAAAAAGAAAAAATCAGGTTAAACAAATGTAATTTAGGGAGATACTAACACAAACCTTTTAACAACGTGACCTTTTGCATGTGAAAAGACAGCATGCTATATCGCCTGTGACGACCCCCCCTCTTTAACTCGTCAACCAACGGTTGCTTCACTTTTAGCCCAGCTTTACTTACTATCGTCTCTCGTACGCGGTTGTGGAAAAGTTGCTCCCTTATCGACACTTCGTCCGTTTCCATCCTCTAAAGACCATGCCACTGCCCTGAGCCCTGAAGCCGCTGTGAGGGCCAGTTTGATTAAAAATGTTGAACCGGGCGCATCGTCGCAAGTCAGCAACGGATGTATCAGTTGGTTAGAAGCGCTGAGTTTTAAAAATTGGATACAGCTACCCTGATCACAACCGGGCAGGGCGGGGGCCATTAGGGGCGGGGCTTAACACCAGAATGGATCCCATTGATTGGTCAAGGCAGCTGCCAATCAGAACTAAACTTAAAGAGGTTGTTTTTTGGGGGGTTACGGATGCATTTTTACTAAGTAGCAAAACATGAGCACATATCTAGTAGTAAGATGATATTTGAATTGAAAAGAACTAATTTATGTATCACAATTATTTACACCATAATAGTTAGAGGAAATCTGCTTAACATTTGTTATTTTTTGTGTTTGGAATTTTGCACACCCCATATGACATTTTTACTGTTAACCCCCCCCCCCATAAATTTTAAAGCATCTTCTTTATTACATTCATCCATACAGGCTGCCTCAGTTCTGGGAGTTGTCCTGGAGTTTCTAGAGCTGATTGTTCTATAAAGGAATCTCTCTGAAATGAAAAACATCATAGAGAACCATAGGCATCTTCTTTGCAACACAACAATCAAAGAATAGAGAGTCTTCAGTGATAGACTTCTTCAAATCTAATTAAGGACAGGCTGCTGTTGCAAAAGAACCCTGAATGATAAGGATTATTAAATAACCAAATTTTATATTGGGATCAATGAAATATTATTGAATTAAATTAAATTGAACCAAATTGAATGAATGTGTTTGATGTGTCTCGGACGTCGGAACTCAGATCTAGAAATTAAGCCTCCCCCTTAGGTTGCAAGCCAGAAAATGAAAATCAGTGGGTTTATCAATTGTTGTGATGCTCCTACTAAAAGATATACTGATAACCACAAGTGTTTTTTTATGTTTCACATCAAAATCTAAAATGAATATGATTTCAAATAAATATTGTGCAGCATGGATGCCACAGATTTAATTGTTTACATCAGCTTCTTTCAATACATTTAATATGCATGGGAGTCGACTCATATTAGCTATTGTGTGGAAGGTAAGATGAGGCTTATTGGAGAGCTTTGAATTCCCAGTCAGAATTTGGACTTCAGGGACATTTGTCAGAAACTCTGACTTCAGAGTATACATAGAAAACACCAAGATCATTGTTTGTGTGAGTAAAACAAGGGAACAATGCAGCAGAAAACCTATGCTTTTCAACACACCAAGGCCTTACAATTGAAGCAACATGCATAATTATATCATTCTTGATTTGTAGAATGTTTTACATTTTTATTATTGCTGATTAATCAGCTGCATCTTTAACAAGTGTTTCTTATTTTTACCACTGGAAAACATTTGAAACTATTTTTGAATGTACTGAATTGTCTCAGTCAATGTTTTAGCAGGCTATTTTTCCTTCAAGGCTTCTAATAAATAAAAAATATTCAAAGCTTATAACATTAGCATCCTGTTTTTAAAAAGTGCTCATCAAGCACTTTGTTTTTATTCCACCAGTCATTATGATGTTCCATATCTACGCTGCTGTGTAATCATATTGTCATGATCCAAAGTCCAACTGTTGCAACAACGTGCTACAACTTCAACAGCGGAAAGCACAGAAAAGGATTTCTCAGGATAAGGATTTTTAAACTAAGGACTACGTAAGTAAAACAGCCTTTATGACACAAAGTCAAATACTAAATATGTGAAAGGAACAGATGGGCTTGGTGAACAGAGAAAGTTGGTTGAAATCTTTTTTTTTTCAGTCTACTTAGAGAGATCATATGATTCTTTTTCCACGACATTAATTTCTGGGGATGTCAAAGTAAATGACTTGATGATTATGAGCTAAAATAAATCCCATTTATATAACATATTAATCCAAGCAGGGACATGAATCACAGAGATTAAAAATCACCCTGACTTTTCTGCCAGAAATGACTGGAACAGCTGGCAGACAAGATCAGGAAATCACGACATGTGGCATCATGTGAGTTTCGGAATAGCTCACATGGGTTAAACCCACCCCCCCTAAAAAACAAATAAACTCAGGCCTTCTTAATAACAATCTTTAAAAGACTCTCAAATGTGAAAGCAGACATAATTCTGTCACTCCATTGCAGGAACTAAACAAGGATGACAGCTCACTAGAGCAGGAACTGATCCACTGCTACAACAGTATGGTGAAGAGAGTCCTAGTAGCCTACGCCCTGTGGGCGATGGGTGGGCCTTTGGGTCTTCACCATCTCTACTTAGGGAGAGACAGCCATGCTCTGCTGTGGATGCTAACTCTGGGAGGTTTTGGCTTTGGCTGGGCAAGAGAGTTCATACGTATTCCAGCTTACGTCAGCGAGGCTAATCAAGATACAGAAAAAGAAAGATGGCCTCCCAAAGAGGGACTCCCACCTGTCAGCCCCGTCAGATTTGCTGGGCAGGTGTGTGTTGGGATCTATTTTGGCATGGTGGCTCTCATTGGACTAAACTCCCTCAGTTTCTTCTACTTGATCGTTCTGCCCCTAAGCGTGGGTGCAGGGGTTCACTTGGTGTCCAGTGTTGGTCAACAGACTGCAGATCTCCAAAAAACCCTCACTGCCTGTCTTGTGACATCACCGATTTTCTACGGCAGCTCTCTCTCACCTCTTCCTATAAGTTTGGCTGCTAGCATCACTGCTTCACAGCACCGCAGGTTCAAACCTCCGAAAGCCCCTGGCAGCCAGCAGAAACTAGGTGAGCTCGTCTACATACTCAAAGATCCCTTACTTGAATTTATAAAACGCAGCTGAAATTACATTTTCTCCATGTTTCGTTCAGGTCCACGGCTTTACAAGATTGGTCTAGCTTGGCTTGCCTTCTCTGCTCCACTGGGTTACTGTTTTTTTTACAACACTACAGCCACACTGTATTACCTGTCTGACTCAATAGCGGCACTGCTGGATATTTTCTGGTTCCTGCCTTGGCTCAGAAGTGTGCTGGAATACTTTCTTTTAATGCCATACCGCATTCTGTGTGCACTGACTGGAGGGGGCTACCATGAAGACGCTTGGAGGAAGATGCTGGAAATACTGCTGAAAGAGTACACACACAGAGAAAAAGAGGCGCTAAAGGTGAGCAGGCTATGAGTGATGAGTTAATATGTCCATACCCTGTTTCTGGTTGACAATCTCTTTGTGTTTGAATGTTTGTACTCCAGGTGTTGTCATTGGAGACAGAGGCGTCTCTTGAGGAAATAACTCGAAGCTATAGGGAGCTGGCCAAGACATGGCATCCGGACCACAACCCTAACAACGATGCTGAGAAAATGTTCATGAAGGTCCAGGAAGCTTATGAGGTCTTGATGCGATGGCACAAACCCCAGAGATTCAAATAGTAGTGCTATTTTTCTTACAGATTGGCCATCATTGAGTTTAAAAAGAGAAACGTTTGTGGATACATGACAAATCACTTGTACAGAGATAAATTTCTTGTTTATTGAGCATCTCTCAGTTGCAGTTCCTACAATAAATCGTCAGTTGGTTTCAAGTACATTTTGCTGGGTTTGCAGCACATGCTTTTATGTTGATATGGATTTCTTAAGCAAGGTTTGAGTGCTCTTTGTTTGTTTGGAAGATACATCATCATCATCCACCCTTGTGGACTGATGGAACAAGAAAAGTGTCTAAAATATCAATGTCCACTGTTGCATTTGTTGCCTTCTAGGCAAATTTACCTGTCTCTACATTGTCCATACGTTTGGAAATTTGGGAAATTTACTTTTTATCAGGCAGGCAGCTTCACATGTTCCATTGGATTGGCATGGCACCAAACAACATTCTGACTTCATCTTCATGTTCTACATGCAGATTCACATTTGGGGTTTTCTGCATGTAAATCCCATTTCATCCTCATTATTTCTTTCAGTTCTGTGTTCTGAAAGGAAGCGTGCTTTGAAATCTACCTTGATGGATTTTTTTTATTATTTGATTTTTTATAACTTTCTGATTTGGAAAGATTTAGGCTGTAGGTAAAGTTAAATGAGAACACTCAACCCATTTTTTCACACCGTGTTCTTTTGCCTTTCCTTCTACAGCCCAAACCATGCATGTTATGTTAATTGCAGGTTCTAAATTGCACTAAGGTATGAATGCGGGTATGAATGGCTGTTTGTGACACCTGTCTCTATTATGCTCCGATGAAGGACTTGTCACTTGTACATGTTGTATTCAGTATGTCTGCTATTGCCCAACAGACATAGAAACCAGCTCCCCTGTGACACTGAACCTAACATAAAGAAAGTATAGACAATATACTTGCTTTATGTTAGCAAGTATGTTGTTAACATAACATTTAGTAACATAACATTTAGTATGTGCTAATACATACTAAATGATGGAAACATTTTTCATCTGGCATAATCTCTTGATGGAATTATGTTTCCTGTCAGTCAGAGAGATGACCTCCTATCACTTTCTTTTAACTTCACACTCATTTGAAGACTTATAGACTTGTGCAGGTATTGGTTTCAAAAGAGCAAAAGATAAGATAATTCTTTAATTCTATTGTTTAGCTGGGTGATTTGAAAATGTTTTCTCTATTAGATTTTAAAAGGATATAGAACAGAAAGGTCG
Organism: Brachyrhaphis roseni; assembly: GCA_903066815.1. Lineage (NCBI taxonomy): Eukaryota > Metazoa > Chordata > Actinopteri > Cyprinodontiformes > Poeciliidae > Brachyrhaphis > Brachyrhaphis roseni. The sequence continues at coordinate 18,018 of CAEFZY010010158.1, forward strand.
GATCAATTATTTGGAGCCATGTTTGTACAAAGCCATGCTGTTTAAATTTATTAAATACATTTCTGTAATTAATATTTTTCTCAAAACCTGAACATCATCCAATTCATAACAGAATTGTACTTTGCCTAATGCAATAGAATTTTACACCTGTTTGATTGTGCCAAAAAAGAAAAAAACAATTTGCTGCCATCTTGTGGTACAAATGTAATATTAAAAGAAACAACGTCATTACTCATTTTTACTTGCTGTCATTATTGGGTGTATCAGCAGGTACTATACATGTTTACTTCTAAGTGTTGATAATGATCAAGATGAGTGCAAATAATAAAAATAAGAATACACATTTCGGGGCTTTACGTAAAACTTGTTGCTCGTTTGCCAGACTGACAGCGCTCAAAACACACATTCTCACTGTGATTGCGTAATTTCTAAGAGCCTATGTTGTTATAAAACTATAAACGTCAACATATTGTTTGTGTCCTATGTGTGTATCGATGCATTCGACAATCACTGGATCAACAGCTCTGTCTGTATCCCAGCATGGGCCCGGAAGTTGTTTGGGTTTCAGGTGAAAAAAAAAAAAAAAGACGAAAAAAAAAGACAGAAAGGAAGACAGAAAGAAAAAAAAAGATCCCAGGGATGCTGCCGTCGCTGGGGAAAACAAACAACCAGGCAGACAATTAAGGAAGGAGCGCACCGATCGACCTGCAGGTAGGGACGAGGACTCCGCCGCCCATCCGCCGCCGCTTGATCGGCGTGTTTTTGAATAGTTGCTGCGGGTGAATGCCATTTGTCGTGTGGTCGGGTGCCATAGCAACGGCTCGTGAGAAACATATAGCCCAGGTCGGTTTGACGCGCTCGGTGTTGGATGACAGCTGCGTTCATGCGGACAATTCGCTCAGTCGCAACTCGTGCAACACACCGCAGCCGCCGCCGCCGCGTCTCGCCGCTGTCTGGAGCCGTGCGTGAGCTGATCGGACCAGAAATCCTCCGAGAAGGCTAAAACCAGCCGCGGATGCTCTGAGAGAGAGAGAGGGAGAGAGAGAGAGAGAGAGAGAGAGGCATGACACTTATCTGGAAACATATATGATCCAATGCATACTCGACAATCTGAAGGCCAGGAAGGATTGCAAGGCAAGGGTTGGTGCCGATGCGCGTCCCCTTGTTTTTTTTTTATTTATTTATCTCTGTTATTTTTATTTTAATCGCCGTGCCCCGGTGTGGCTGGAGCGTCTCCCGGCTGCATCAGCGCCTGTTGCTTCCCTTCCGCGGCCAATGCCAGGATATTAATTCTCCCTGAGATGTGCTGTCTGCGCCTCCCCCTCTCTCCAAAGTCAATGTCCACTGTTGTCATCCATTTGAGCGAGAGGTGCTGCCGCCTTGTACATCTTGGTCTGTTTCCGTTTCCCAACGTGAAAGCTCCGTCTGCTCCCAGTGAACATAAACATGTTGGCGGCTATGTCTAAAGACAACGTAAGTCAGCAAGAAAGTGTCTGGTCTCGGTGTATCTATTTGTGTCACTTGGTTATTGGATAACTGTTTTATGTAACGTGCACTATATGCCCCTTATTGTTAATTATTTGGCAATTATGCACGAAGGAGGCGGACAGAGTAGGAACAGATGACAAATGGGTGAAACACCTGTTTAACCTTAACTAACACAAATATGAAAATCAGAATGAATATAATATAATATAATATAATAAAATATAATATAATATAATATAATATAATGCTAAGGTAAAAAACAGTATGTAGTTTGATTTGTACAAATTAATAATATAATAAAACTTTTAGATATGATTAGTACACTTAATCACACTGAATCAGCTCTAAAGTTTTGTTTATATTAAGCGTCAGTTTGCTTTGTTTAAGTTATTTTATGTTCAATTTTACTGAGGAAAGTTCTTCTTTATTTCTGTAAGGTGCATTATGCAAGTTAGAGTAAATACATCATCTGGTTTGAGTTGTTTTCCTATACTGGGCACTACAATTACTCTTTCAAATAAATTAACAAAGTTCTCCTGTCTGTTGTGAACACATATGGCAGTCATGTTTTACTGCATTAAAAAAATACGTTATATGATTATTTTTATGTTAAAATATGAGTGCTTTGCAGTCTCTGAGGATTTCCCTCAATCAAGACTTTAGCTCTGGCTGGTTCAGATGTCGAGGTCTTTAGGTGACAATTTTCATAACTTCTTTGATATTTATTTAACCCTACAAAAACTTTAAAACTCCATGATTATTTAAAAGACACAAAATGAACTTCAAATGCATGTTTGGAGCTCTTTACTAAAAATAGGTCTGTTATCCTCACTCCTGGATTATTATGGGAAGAAAACGAAACAATTTAGAATCAGAAGGCTGTTCAAAACTTCAGAGGATAACAAACCAGTCTGTGACCAATGTTAATTGTTTAGTATAATGTTTAATCTTAATAAATAGTTTCATTTAAGATCAAAATATTAAAATAGAGAGGAAATAAAAACAAAAATCTTTCAAAAACATGCTCTGACATTACTCACCTTGGACTGTTAACAAAAATGTCCCGGCTCCTTCCATGATAAACTCTAAAAAAGAAGGTTGGTTCTTTTTTAGAGTTTAAAATACAGTAAAATTAAAAGACTTGGAAAAAGTTTCTTGTGCTCCACTGAAAAGCTGACACTTTAGATAACCTTTAAATATCTAATACCAGTTTGGACTAAAGAGAAAACAAGGATTTGTTCTTAATAAGGAATTTGCAATTGGAAAATGATGTGTAAAGAGCCAAACTGTTTTGCTTTTCAAGTTCCACTGCTGAAAAAAGACATTGGTCCAGATAGCTTCTGTTCTGGTTTTTATGTCACACCTAAAGGTTTCAGATCATAGATAACCCCAGTACATGTAAAAAGTGGTTTTCACATGATGATTCCATTTATTAAACTAATAAAACTATCCAAACCAAGGTAGCCCTTTGTAAAGAAGAATTTCCTCCTCTTGTTAAATCAAGACTTAACTGTCACAAACTCCCTTTTTAAAAAAGATGTGTTCAAGCTCCTTATTTAAACCCAGTTCTGGTTACTGTCTGGCATGTATAATCAGGAGTTCAAGTAGAACTTCTCTGACATCATGAGATAAGTGAGAAGCTCTTTAACGGCAACACATCTTACTACGATCTAAAGATTTTCAAGAACAGATCAGAAGCAATATCACTGAGATCAATCAGTCTGTCAACAAAACACTCCAAAATTGTGACAGTCTTAGGATACTTTACTGATTCAGGACCAAGACAACTTGTCATATCTGATGGAACCATCAATTATGTTCTAAACCTGAATATACTGAAGGAGTAAATCTGACAATTAGAGATGGATGATATAGACTTTGAAAATATTATCATAATAAGTTGTGGCACTTATTGCAATAATTATAAAAGTAATGATAAAATGTGAATAAAAAAAGCATTCATATAGTCTTTTTTACCATCTACACAAAATGGTGCAAATGCACCTCTAATCGTTAATTTTAAATATATATATATATATGTATTTAAGTTTTGCTTTTATAAAGCAACATTGGAAATAAAGATCTTTCAAATAGCAAAAGTAAGAATCCCAGCCAAACCAATAGTTTTCAGGTTGTGCAAACATCACAAATTCCTGAAATAACTGAAATGATAACTTTTTTCACAATAGCATTAAATGGTATAATAATTTCCCATCCCAGCGGTTAGTTTGAGACCGTGAATAAAATTTAATGCAGTAATTCCCATTAATCCATCCATCCCTGATTGATTTTTTTTTGTCTTTTTATTGAAAAACATCTTTCAGCAAACATCATGTTTACCTGTTATTAAGACAAAAAAACTAAATTGGTCAAAATTTTTTAATTTTTAAGTTTAAACTTGCTTAAAGAACTTACTTCTTAATATATGTTATCAGTTAACTAATGTGTCAACTCATGTTGAAAATACTTTTCATTTGCCCTGTAACCCCCTAAACCTTTTTTTTGTGTTGGTTTCAACTCCTCCTTTGACACTGTTTACCAGACGATTTGTATAAATGTCAGGCCTTTCATTATTATTTGTTAGACAGAGGAGGTTCACCAGAATACAGAAACAGTCAGATAGAACTCAGATTTAAAAAAAAAAAAAGACATTTTTTTTTAAGTGAATTTGATATTAGACAATCAGATCTGCATTTTCATCTACCAACTGATTAGTATATTTTTATTTACTATAGCAAAGGTATTTATTTTTAATGCTTTTTAAAAAATATTTTATTTTTTAAAGAAAATATCATGAATTGAAATGTGTTTTATTGTTACAGGCATCTGGTGAGAGAATGAATGCTGATGAATGTAATGGACGCTCATATTCACAAGGTAATTTTAAACATTTATATGAGTGTGTGTGTTTTGTACTGAAAAAAGTTTCTTTTAAATCTTTTAAAAATTTATTCTAATTCTCAAGGATTTTGGAGAGTTTTTCCAAAACCCTTCTCTTTTTTGGGCTTTTGATCCTTTTTTCTAGTTTTCTCTTTAACCCTTGTACATTGCTGGACAACTTAGCCTAAAAAATAGGTTTGATGACAAATAGGAAATAAGCAATTAAGTAGTCAGGACGAGCGAAAATGTATGCACGAATAATCATCTCAATTCCATGTGTTGATACTAATCTTCCCAGTTTGGAGATATTTAAAAGATTGAATCTCTTTCGGATGAGTTATTCTGAGCAACCTTCAAGAGACATTGATTGAAAGCAACACCTAAATTCTTCAAGTTTGGCATAACAGCATAATCTTTTGGCTGTTCAGAGAATCCTTGCTCTTTAGGGCAATGATAAGAAACATGCTTTCTTTTCAGAATTCAGATAAAGCAAGTTATTTTAAAAAACGTTTTTTTTTTTTTTTTTTTTTACCAGTTTGTAATTTTGAATGAGATACAGCTGAATGTCATCTTAGTAAAAATTATTATTTTTTAAATTCTGAAAAAAACAATATACAAAGGGGGAAAATAAACCCCAAAACAGAGCCAAGGGGTACCCCAAAAGTTGTATCTGTAGACAACAAACAAATGAAAAAACCTCTTAAAAATGCATAGTTATTGGGTAAAAACTGAATGAAATTAGAATCAGAGCAAAACATTTGTTATTCAGAGAAATACTGGGTAAAGATATTTTGTAAGAGCAAAAATGTTCTACAATTTTAAGAAAGTTTGAGGAAGAAACATAAGATATAATATGAATATAAAGGAACAATTGAATAATTTTTTCAGAGCAAAGTGGACACCCTTTGCTATGATTACTTTATTACAGTATATTTGTGTTGCAGGTAATGGAGGAGAATCATCAGCAGAGCAGGACTTTTATGCTGGGTTGCGGGCCATTTCTGTAAGATCTCCCAACAGCCAGCAGTCCTCGCCTCATCGCTCCCTAAGTGGTCAGCTTTTGAATCACTTAAAATGATTTCAGTCTTATAGTATGTATTGTTTTTTTATTTAAAGCATGTATTCAAGTTAATGCATTTTCCTTTACCTTTCATTCTAAAAAAATTAAAAAACAGACTCCATTAAGGTTGAGCTGTGTAGCGATGAAGAGTCTTCAGGTGCCCGACAGTCTGAGAATAAAGAGGCTGCAAGGAGCGACGGTGGGAAGGATGACAGGGTGGGTCCCGCTGAAGAAGGAGGTCCAGCGTTTGCCGGAACCGGAGGAGACAGAGGGAACATCTACAGTGAGATGGCTACTCCTAATTCGTCCTCACCGGGACCAATCCGGCTGCCCAACGGGAAGCTGCAATGTGAGGTGTGCGGGATGGTCTGCATAGGACCCAATGTGCTGATGGTCCACAAGCGCAGCCACACAGGTGAGACGAGCCATTGGCAACGGTGTTCACGACCAAGTGTTGCAGACATTAGCACTTGATAAATAAATGAATGTAGCCCAAACATCCACGCACACGTTTGCAGGTGAGCGACCTTTTCAGTGCAACCAGTGTGGAGCCTCTTTCACCCAGAAGGGCAACCTGCTGCGCCACATCAAACTTCATTCAGGAGAGAAGCCTTTCAAATGTCCCGTCTGCAGCTATGCCTGCCGTCGGAGAGATGCTCTTGCTGGTCATCTGCGCACTCACTCAGGTAAATCAGTGAGCTCTCTTACAGCAAAGCTAGATTGACATAGGTTTCTGCTTTTTTCACCCTGGCCTATGAATGTAATGATCTCCAAATTCTGTATCCACATAGAATTCAACACTTGAGCCAAAATCAGCCTTTAGCTCATAAAAGCCTGTTAAAAAAGGGTTTTCAGTGGGGGTGCTCTGGTGGCGCAGGGGCAAAGCACAAGTTATGTAAGGAGGCCTTAGTCCTCAACAAGGCCATCAAAGGTTTGAGTGGTGATGATCTTTGCTGCATGTCCTCCCCCTCTCTCATTACTCACTTTCCTGTCTAAACACTCAAATAAAGGCCCAATAAAACCTTGAAAAATGGGTTTTAAATTTTTTTTAACTGTCCACAAAGTCAATAAAGCAAAGTCTCACTTCTTAAAGCAGTGATATTCATTTACATCCAGTCCACTTGGATCAAGGCTTCATAGAGCCATCTTTTGATGCAGTTAGAACTGATACTTGTTTTTGACAATGTCTCCACCTGCTTTTCATGTAGGGACTGAAATCATGGACACATTGGATCAGCAGTCTTTGACCTAAATCTGGCTCTGTTTGTACGTTTTGGGTTGTTCTGTTGGAAAGTGGACGTCTGTTCCAGTCTTAAGTCTTTTGCATCTTCCCATCGAAGATTGTCCTTCCTGTCCCTGCTGAAAAAAACCATGACGCTTTCGCCGCCATGTTTTAGGACTGAAGTTGTGCGAGTCAGTTGGCGTGCGGTATTACCTGTTACGAACAGCATCTTAACTTCTCGCTGCTTCCTTTCTGCCATAAACGCTGAGTTTGTGGCATGCTCAACTAATAGTTGTCCTGTTGGTAGATACTTCTACGTGAGCTGGAAGCCTATTTTTTGTACCTACTTATTTAGGTTTTATGGTATCAGATTAAAGAGAGATGAATACACAACACTTTTCAGATTTTTATTTGTATCATGTTCCTTCCACTTTACAGTTCCTGTGTGCTCTTAGGCATTGGACTTAATTGATGTTGGTGTATAACCAAGTAAAAGAGTGTTACAAGTGGGTACACTTACTAGACTGGTCCATTTCTCCTTTCTTTGAAACTCAAAGGAAGTAGGTCTTCATCACAATTTTCTGTTAAAAAAAAACGTGACATTTACAGATTTAAAAACAGGAAATCATGTGAGTGCGCTTTCAATTTTGAGAACATACGTGAACAGCAGGTGTTCACATGCAGTGTTGATGTAATAGTTCTGGCTCGATGTGATCAGGTCGCACAGGTTCATTTACAGAGAAACCATCGCTGCAAACTGGATTACAGTGAATTGACGTCAGCGCTTCCGATGGCTTACCAAACTGGAAGGTTGCGGTGAGGGGTTAGGCGGTTCCTTTACCGTCACTTTCGGGCTTAAAATATCGATCTCAGGAATTTCTAATCGAAGGGAAAATCCAGTCTCATAAGCCAAGATACCGGTGCTACTTCGTCAGTAAAAAACCCCTCCAATAGACGCACAAAATCTCTAATTTTCTGACATGAATATAATAATTTGTTATTGGTTTGTTACGTCTCTGACTCGACAAGCAATCATTAATATGTTTTCCTTCTGATTTTCAGTTTCTTCCCCGACAGTGGGGAAACCTTTCAAGTGCAGCTACTGTAGTCGCAGCTATAAGCAGCAGAGCACACTGGAGGAACATCTGGAGCGCTGCCATAGTTACATGAAGACTCTGGACTCTCAGATGCCACCTGGTAACACGTCGTACATAGAAGAAACCCAGATCCTTCATGAATTAACATATACTAGTTCATGTGTCAGTGTTATTAAGCTTGGGCTTCTCCCTGTGCAGGTGAAGAGTCTGTAAATATGGAGAGCATCACTAAACCCGTACTGCAGCCATCCAATGAGAAGAGGCCGTTTGTGGATAGACTGACTGTCAGCATAACCAAACGAAAGAGGTCAACACCACAGAAGTTTTTGGGTGAGCTTGTTTGACACAGTAATACCTTGGATTTACCTTACTAGTCAAATGTTTGCATACACTCATCAACAGCATGAAAATATAACTTTGGACGTTTCATATTGCAGTTGACAAATGTGTCTTCTGAGGTGATATGATTATACAACCACCTCAATGCAATTTGAAAACAAGAACTTGATTAACTGTGAGGAGGATTTTCTTTTTCAAAATATGGGTCACTGGGTCAAGGATATTCACTCACCCCAATAATAACAATATGATAGTAACAAAAACAAGCTTCTAGCATAATTCTGACTAGATTTGTGACCACTTGTCTTAGCAGAAGTGGGAGAGCTCCATCAGATTGATTAGTTATCTACAATAGACCTGGCTTTAAAAGATAAACCGTATTTTTTCTTATGAATATGAGCTCAAAATGTTCCAAAAGTCGATGTTAGCTTGCTTCATCTGCTCCACAATCAGTTTTGGATCATCCTGAGGGAACAGGCAATTGTTTTAGACATCAACCTGAAGTGAAACAGAAGAATTTAGAGGTAGTCCTCCTGTATTATTTCACTTAATTTGTTGGATATAAGAGTATTATTGAGAGGGAAAAAGACCCTCAGCATTATTACATCATCACCACACTGGACACATAATTCAATGTTGTTTTGTTTGAAAGCCAAAAATTGACTCCTCATACATACTGTTAGCCATAAATAACTTTTAGCTTAATCTTTTGTCTTATCTGATGATGAAACTTTTCTCCGCAAGAGATTTGGGCTGTCTATCTAAGCAACTGTAAATTTCCTTCATGTTTTCAGGCGTTTATTTTGTAACAGCCACTTCGTTCTCGGTCAGCAATCTTTCAGTCCATGTTGATGTTAAATGTACTTCGCTGTAAACAGTGACAGTGGTGTTGTAGCAGTCTCCAGATCAGTTTATGATCAGATTATGCTGACCATATACTGATCAGATTATGCTGATCATACCCAATCTTAACCAATTTCCTTTCCACAAAGGTAACAGTTTGGGTTGGATGAGTGAAAAGTTTGACACAGTTTGGTGCCAATTATCCAGCCAGAACCAAGACAGGACCCTGATAGCAACAGATGATAGCAACATAATGTTTGTGGCTTCTATTACGTATTACCTTTGTACAAAGAGACAGTTGCTCTGTTTTCAACATGCAGCGTTGTTTAATGTGCTGTACTTGATTAAATACATTTGAATTAAATGATTAAAAGAAGAAAGTTTGCATCCCAGCATTAGAGTGCTGGGTTCAAGATGGTGGCTTCCTGTAAAAAGTCAAGAACCGCTGGGCTAAACCATCAAATATTATCATTCTGTGTGAAGCTCCACCCTAAACAGAATTTATTAGTGCCACATTTCTTTTGCAGGAGAAAAGCACATGCACCTTGAACCACCAGAAGCACCTTATGAACTGTCCTCTGGCTCTGAAAAGGAAGGGGATCTCCTGAGCTCCCATTCTGCTGGGGACTCATCCGGTCTGGTTAGTTCACACCTCCACTTCGCAAGAAGTAAAGCCGAGAGCCAGGAGTCGCCCTCGCTGCCTCCGCTCCATCCTGGGTTCGTGGCAGAGCTCCGAACCGTTGTGGGTTCCCTCAACAGTGGCGTGGTTCCCCAGGGCCCCCGAGCCCACGGCACGGTGGGGCTCGCAGCAATGTCCCTCGGCATCCATGGGCGGGAGGCAGGCGAAGCCCGGGACGACCGGCCCTCGGCGCACAGCCACACCACCTCGCCCAACGGCTGCCCCGACTCTACGGACACAGAGAGCACAGCGGAAGAGCAGAGCACAAGGGCTGCAGCCCCTACAAGTACCTCCAACAACCATCACCTCCACTATCTGACCCCAGCACTGCCCCGTGGCCATCCCACCATCAGCCTCAGCCAGGCCAAAGATTTGGACGCAGAGTGGGATAGAGGGGGTCCTGTTCTCCCAGGTGTTGTAAAGAGAAACCCAGGCTCGCCTCTCTCCTCCAGGAACAATTTCCAAGTTTTGGACAGGGGGAGCAGGCCTGTGCGCTCCTTCTACTGTCGGCACTGCTGCATCCTCTTCCTGGACCACGTCATGTACACGATCCACATGGGCTGCCACGGCTTCCGCCAGCCCTTCGAGTGCAACATCTGCGGGCATCCCAGCCAGGACCGCTACGAGTTCTCCTCTCACATCAGCCGCGGAGAGCACCAGGTGGGCTGAGGACAGGTGGTTGCACAAGGAGGGGTAGACTACTATAATCTAAAAGGGGGCTCATGTTTGTTCTGCACCAGATCAGCTATTTTAAATCCCTAGTTTAAGTCAAATAAATCCTGAGCTTGCTGTGGATTTATATCTTACATGCCACAGGTGAGCAAAAAAAAAAGTCTTTTTAATGCATCAGTTAGATTAGTTTAGACAAATTGAATTGCGCAACTGATTGCACTCCCTTATCAAATCGCATGGCAAACTACAAGTTTTGCCTCAGAAGTGCCTTCTTTGGGGATTTCCTCTGAACACACACTCACACACAACAAAAACACACACCCACACAAAAAGAAACAGTGGAGAACTGGTGCTCAAGAAACCCGACTAGCCATCCTTTCCTCTGTGATTTTAGAAACGATCACATCCAAGAGGTCATGTTCACATGCAGTTATTGAAAGCATTTAAGCATTTATCAAAAACAGGTTTTATTCAGCACGCACTGACAGCTTTGCTTCAGCGGCCGAGGAGGGTGCTTTCTGTGTCAGGTGAGCTACATGTGCACCGAGAGCTGTGTGCCTCTGAGTGTGGGACGAGCTTTTGTCACAGACGAAGCACAGACGTGGATTGCCTTAACACCTACAGCGGTAACTGTTGTAGGAACACATATTGTTTACAGCACGGTTCAACAGTATGCAAAGCAGGATGGGCCGGTATGAGGTTACCACAGTATGAAAAAAATACTTTGCTTTGGCGGCACCACTGTATTTACAAAAATAACTTAGGAACAATTTAGTGAAATTGTTTATTTTCTTTTAATTACTGATTGTTATTTTGATATTTTCTGCTTTTGGCCTCTTGCTTTCCATAAAGCAGCACTGAACTATGGCAAGCTTAGATTTGCTGGGTAACTGACAATGTTTCTGCAGGGTGTTTGAAAGTCAAAAAGTCAAAACAGTTAGGCCTGAAAAAGTCTTAAAACTGTCCAAATGTCCAAATTGCATGTTTCTTAAATTTATACTTGTTGCCATTTTTTTGGTAATTTAATGACATTTAGCAATTCATAAAAACGTGAAAATAATCTGACCATGAAGACACCTTGCTGCAGTATTTTAGGCAAAACAGTCTTGTCACATTATATTTGTATTTATTCTGATTCTTATTCCCACTTTGGCTCTTTAACTCTATTGACATGTGGCATGTCATTAGAGTTGATATTTTGTTTAACACTGAAATAGAGATCATTTATTATGATCACAGCCACATTGTTTTAGAGAAGGCAATCGGTAGAATTTAGAAAATTACGTTTAGTTGTTGGTTGATGAAGCGGGTATGAAACTTCCTCAACGGCAGGTATAAAACTTCAACATTTCATATGAGAAAACTTTGGTACAAAATGATCAAAACTGCAAAAGCATGAAACGATGACGGGGTGAAATAACCAACAGCCTTAGTAATTATAAAGGACTTAATAGATGTGATGGATGGAGGTCTGGTATTTTCCATTTCTTTCCCTGTTGCTAGCAATCAAATTAAACTTCGTTGTCAACAATGGAAGGGTGGAAGTGCCTTCTCTGAGCTAGATGACCTGCAGTATGCAGACATAGGTGGGGGAGGAAATATCGGTGCTGCTCTATGATTCATGCAAACAGAAAACTAACTCTGCTGTTTCTCTGAAATGTCATTAAAATGACTTTAAACCATAAAAACAGTTTGACAAAAGATAGATACATCGATACCGATGCCCATGCCTAGTGCACAGCTAACTGTGTGGAACAGCGCCTCAGGATGAAGCTGATTCATTGAGTAAAATTAGGATGAAGTAGGTTTTTAGATTTCAAAAGTGAGTTTTAGGATACTGGTGCAGATCAGACCATGAGCTTCGTCGCTTATAAGATCCTCACTGAATGGACCCAGGGTGCTCTACCTCTCTGCAGGATTGCACTTTTTAGAATAGGTTCCCTGCTTACATATGAACGTCTTTACTGAAGCACTTCACTGCTTTACAGAGTTGTTACCTGTGATTGTTCTACTGCACTGATGAATTTAACAGTGACAATAACTGACCACCTGGTTTAGGTGGTGAGTTTTTACTGTAGCCGGCCTTCTGCACCTTGCTTCGGGACCGGTGAGGGTTGAACCGTCAGCTCAGCTTAAACAATCCCTTTGTGGTTTTGCACTCAGCGGCCGGAGCTGAGATTTTAAACAAGTTCCATAATGTAAGTGATTTAAGAAATTATTTAAAGATTAATTATTAGCAAATCAGTTTGAATCTCTTCTGTTATTATCTCACTTGTGATTATCTACTTATTGTCGTTTGTTTCTGCCTTGGTGTATTTAATCAGCTATATTCCAAATCTTATCCAGCATATTCCTCAAAGTTCATGAAATGTTACCTCCTGCTTCTTTATAGCACCCAAATACCTTATTGCTACAGTATGGTGAATGATTTAATGATGTTAATATCGGGAACATGAAAGAAACCAAACTCAGTATTCTTACTTATCATTGTTGGTTTGCTGCTTTATAGTTTAACCTGAGTTTCTCTACTAGCAAGCAAAATGTACTTGAAAACAGTTTAAAAAAAGATATATATATATATATATAAATGCACTTGGGTTTGATATGTATGCGTGTTTGTGTGTGTGAATGGACTATAGCATGGGTGCTTGTCATTTTCTGCTTTTACCTGAATTGTGAATTATTTTTAAAATGTGAAGTGAAAACGAGGCATGGGTTTTTATTTGTCCCCTCCTCGCGATGACTTAATGTTCTAAACGATAAAAATAAAATAAAAACCCTTTGTGAATGATGTAAAATAACAAAAAACACTTTTACCTCAAAGTTCGAAATGTACAACTGCCTCATTAGTTCAATAAAACTAGGGGGAAAAAAAAGAATAATAAAAAGGTCATGTCGCTTTCCAAGATGTTTTTGCGGTTACAGATTGCGTGCTCCTTGATATTTTCAAAACTTTTTACTGTCAATAAAGTTGCATTTATTGTAAAAATTGATTCTGTCCAGCTTGACTGATTGCATCCTAGTCTGTGTGCTTAGTCATCATAAGAATGATAAAGTTTGATGTTTGAGAAAAAATAATGTTATATAAGAATTACATTACAAGGACTGTCAAAATTACACGTTTGTCAGCTTTAGATTTGAATTTATTTTCATTTAGACATTTCTGATAGGAAATGAAACAGAGATCACTTAAAGGATAAACAATTTAAAAGGAGTGTCGATTTTGAGATTTTAATCAACATTTTATTTAGCAAAAAATGCATGCGAAAAATTTCATATACTACTCTCAATAATTTGGGATGAATGTCACTATTACCTGTAATTTAAACAGTGGATGATCTGCTTAGATGGTGCTGAGATATAATCATGTCAAGTGACAGTAGATAAAAAAGTAGGGGTCCACGAATGAGACCCTGTGGCACTCCACAAGACAGAAGAGCATTGGATAAAAATACACTGCATTATTAGTCATAACCAAGAAGGACCCATCCATCACATAGCGTATAAACCATTTGACCTCTAAGTCATGGATACCAACTCTGAATTTTTCCAAAAATAAAATGATCTTCAAAAAATTATTAATTGGGCAAAAGCAAATTTCTCCTGTATAGCTTTTATTATTAATTATTAAAAGCAAATGTTTCGAGGCTTACATCTTCACTTTGTACACAGCACAGTCATGATTAAAAGAAAGCACCCCTTCTGTTTAGTCTAGTGTTTCAATGTTTTAAAGATCTTGTATTTACTAGAGTCAAAGATGATTTAAAACTAAAGACCACACACCACCTATTTTATTGGGTTGTCATTTATTAAACAAAGAAAAGGGCAAAATTTAAACCTTAATGGATTTAGAGTAATTTGATTATTAAACATCTTTTTAAATAAATGTTGCTGATTGAAAAGCTCACGAGCCAAAAAGACAGAAATCGATTTAATACAAAATGTTAACCTAGATAACAGTATTTGCTCTATTTGTTCAGAGCGTCTTTAGGATGAATAAGTGCATCAGTGGACAGCTTGGAGGCAAACACAACCTGTTGTTGATTTGATAAGAGGACATTGCAACAGTCCTACAAAGCCCAGGTAAGATGCTTACAGTGTTGTGTCTGCAAGATCACTGAATGCTGTGGTTTTAACCATTGTGCTAGTCTTTAAGTACATGGGTTATGTGTGGTGGCCCTTGAAACACTGACGTAAGCTTCACTCCACACTTTGCAATCTGCAGCCAACTTTTAAATGTGCTTTGTTTTACAATCCTCCCAAGGCTGTGGTTATCCCTGGTGCAGGTGCACCTTTTTTTTCGACCACATTTTTTCCTTCCGCTTAACCTTCCAATCATGTGCTTGGAAACAAGAGTCTGTGAGCCACCACTTTACAAAGCCATGACGTTTCATGGCTTACCCTCCTCGTTGGAGGTGTTCACCGCAAGTGTGTGGATGTGTGAAAACTTAATTATTTCAATTCAAATTTAGAAACCGGGCTGCACAGTGGCGCAGTTGGTAGCACTGTTACCTTGCAGCAACAATGTCCTGGGTTCGATTCCCAGCCCGGGGTGCATGTTCTCCCTGTGCATGTGTGGGTTCTCCGTGGGTACTCCGGCTTCCTCCCACAGTCCAAAAATGTGACTGTCAGGTAAATTGGTCTTTCCAAATTCTCATCCCTGCGACAGACTGGCGACCTGTCCAGGGTGTACCCCGCCTCTTGCACAGAACGTTAGCTGGAGATAAGCACCCGGACCCCACTAGGGACCCCCACTAGTGTTAGAAAATGGATGGATTTAGCAACCAAATTTGGAGATTTTCATTAGCAACTTCAAATACATCACTTTGTAAGTAACATGTTTCACCTTTTGAATTTAATAACTTTTCAGCAATAATCTAACTTACTGAGATACATCTGCCTTCTCAAAATATGTCACAATAAATTGCTGCTGATGTACAGTCAGCATTTGTGTATGAAGTGAGATAATCTCAACTATCGACCAATTTCCAGTCAGTATTTTAAGCATCGTCCAAAATAATACAGAACCTTTTTAAAGTGCTGCAAAAGAAACTCCTCAGTTAATGATCCGTAGTGAGTGTGAAAGTTCAGAGAATATAGCTTTTTTTAGTTCTTAGAAGCTTATCTGGAAAAAAAGGTGTTGATGTTAGCAGTAAATAGGACGAATCCGAAACTTAACTGCTTCGAGCTCTTGTGACCTTTATGCCTGCATGACAGACTTTTGTTGTACCTTTTTCAGGTTAGTTCTGACCTTTTTACAGCCTTTTGCAGTGGAAAATCTGGTTTAGAAAATCCCACATAGGGATTCCAGCTGCACTTCAAGGTGTAGATATAATTAACCCAGACCTTTCGTTCTCTTACTTCAAAGGGTGTGTGTGTGTGTGTGTGTGTGTGTGAGAGGAGGGGGGGTAAGCTGTTGGTGTATGTGTAAAGCAGTTCTCAATGTAATAAAATATAAAGCATTTACAAAAGTATGAAGTTAAATGTTATCTTTAAAGAGTAACAATGGCTTGACTTTGGGGATAGAAACAGGTGTATATATACTGTATCAAGAGGAAATCTGATGTAATCTTAGATGTTATGTTAAGTAGTTTTGGGGAAATTTATAAGCCTATAGAAACAGTAAACTCCTCTTTTTCTCCAGATAGCATACATACAGAAGCATCGTTTCTTATTTTACAAGGGTGACTGCATCCATTATCACCACCCCTATAAAGATAAGATGCAATGTTTGTATTTTCACCACACAGGATGTTCGTTTTACCTCCACTACTGTAAAATGTAATAAATAAAATAGGTTTGTTCATTAATCAGCAATCTCAATGTCAACAAATGCTACAGTGAGATACCCACAAACGTCCACCTCTTCATGCATCAGTAGTACAACATCAGCACTTTGATTAAAAAATAGGCTTTGAAGCAGCTGAGTGCACACACAGCAATTTCTGCTAATTTGAGGGCTTGGCCCAGCTTGAGGAACGCTGGAACTTTCGGTATGAGCACTTTTTACAATTCTGAGGAAATAATCTGCGGGCAATGTTCTGTGAAATGTACAATGTTTTCTTCTAGTGGTAAATATTCATAGATTTGCCACCTGTGTCTTCTGCATGAAGCTTTTGTACAGCAAACATTCTATATGCATAGATGATAGATGATAGATAGATAGATAGATAGATAGATAGATAGATAGATAGATAGATAGATAGATAGATAGATAGATAGA
>CAEFZY010010159.1:0-13107 GCA_903066815.1 Brachyrhaphis roseni
TTCAACCAGGGAGCACAGCCACTGAGAGCGCTGTGGAAATACGGTACAGAGAGTGTGTGTGTATGCTGTGTTGTGTTGTGTTGTGTTGTGTGAGTTGGTCTGCCTGGCTGTCTTTCTCCATCTCTCGCATGATTTCCCTGACTTGGTCTCCCCAGGGGTTAGTCATCTTGGTCATCAGCTCCACTTGCAGGTCAATTGTAGCAGCAAGTGGTCGACCAAACAATGCAGAAAAAAGAAGAACCACCACCGTGCTCATATCACCAGTGCATGACAAGATCGGCCCCAGAAAGCTGGCAATAAACAAGCCAATGAGTGGTGTGAGAGATTTGCTGGAGCACTTAAAATGGATGGGGAGGGACGTGCTGAAAAACAGAGAAACAGAAACCAGCTATATATATATTTGCATGAAGGGTGCCTCTATGAATCTTCAAGTGACTGCAGCAGGCAATTTTTTTTTCCTTCCAGGCCAATCTCCAGTCAGGAAAACAGTCTCGCCAGGGCAAATTAACTGGAGAGCCTTTGCACACAGGCCTGACAGACTAATGAAGAGGCCCAGAGGATATTTGCAGGGTCACACAAAGGAGCTGATAGAGATACTCTATGGAAATTGGGTATTAAGCAGGGTGCCATGGGTTGCTTCAATCTACTGCAGGCCGTGCTTCCAGGGAACCATCACTTAGTGAGGGTCGCCACAGTATTTTTTTATTTATTGCATTTTTTTCTCATAAAAATGAAATGATTATTCAAAGTACGTCCACATAGAAGAACTGTCAGCAATCCTCTTACCCTGCAGACCCGCAAGAAGAAAATTAACATTTATCCGGGGCCATTGGACTCTTACTGTCTCCATATGTGAACTCTGGAAACCCACAGGAAATTTCAATGTGAAGTCATTTAACTTCATCACTTCTGCAGCCATCTCTAGCAATGAGGCCTTTAAGTTCTAAGTGTTACGAGTTAGTCCCTGAATGCCTGGTCAAACGCCTCAGTGTACCAGTCGAATTTGGTGGCACATCCAGTTGAGGCTTCCAGTGCCGCCAGTTAAAAAGGGATTCCCACTGTGTGCCCAACATGAGGCAGAATTAAATTTATACCACTGACCTTACATGTTCTCCTAAATCCCACAACCTATTGTGTTTTGGGTACCTGTGGCGTAGTACGCAGAAATTGTCTTACTTCATTTGAGAAGTTTAATATTTTAATACTCCTCTTTCTATTTGCTTTCAATCCTCATGTCACCATAGATCTTTTGAATTAAAATATGGAAATGCTGTGTAGCAACATCTTATTTTTGATTTCCTCTCACCTGCAAAAAGAGCCGCAGTTACACTTTCCAGTAACTATCCATTTCCTTGATGAATTCCATTCCACTATGTTGCTTGATAAATAAGAAAATGCGTCAAACCTTTGCGCCGCGCACGGTAATTAAAGTGAAAAATACTGTCACAATGTAAATCCTTAATTGGACTCCCATTGTGATATTGAAAATTTGTCTTTGATAATAGGTGATGACTGGGCGACAGAAAAACAAAGCGCGTCTACAGAAGCTCAATCTATCACAAGGGGGAAAATGGCCAATTTAGCATGGCTCTTTCAATGAAGCGCCAGGTAATGCACTTTTTAATCATCTCACTTCAAGGTCTCAGTGCAACAATAAAGCAGAAAGAAGTCCCACATTCTGTGAAGATGATGTGTCTCTGGGTGTTGCAAAGTGTTCCTTTTTAATAGGAAACAATTAATAAATAGTCTGTGAGAAGTTCTTCACCTTTTTGGCTGCTCAGGAAAAATGGAAGTTGTAAGGCATGTTACAGGAAGAAAGAAAAAAAAAAAAAACCTTGTGCGGTGGCCATCTGGGTATTGTCCCATTCTCATTAGTAAAGTAAAGTGTTTCTGTTCCAAAACAAATTTATTTCTTTGTTCCATTACTACAGAAATCCTTAGATGTCTATAGAAGTTCTGGAGTGACACCTCTCCCCAGGTGTTGTTGCAGACTGCTGTAATAAGGCTAACCGTTACCATTATAATTGATTTAGCCACTATCCATATGTGTGTTTTATTCTGTTTGTGTAAATATAATGAGAATCATCATTAATACAGATTTAGAATTAGCTATCTATGAGATTGACAATGGGACAAGATTAGTTTCAAGATGCACAAATTTCTTTTTAAAAGTTATGGTTAAAAAACTTATGTTATGTTTCTGTACAATTATGTTATGATTTAAAGTCATTTTAATAGAATGCTCCAGAAAACGTGGGCGTGACCAAAGTTTTTCTCTGGCTGTTTAAAGCACACAATGGATGTTATTCCCCATCCCACACCTGTTACTGCACACTACTACTCAGAGGACTAAAAGAATGCTAAACTTTTCCCTTGTACACTAGAAGGGGCCAAGTTTAGTTGAGTGGGTTTAATATAATTGTTCTTATTTGAATTTGTAAACCAACAGAGCTCAAACACAAAGAAAAGATTAAACTTGAAGAATCAGATCTTAACCATGTTAACACATCAATCAAACAAAGATAATTATTTGAACTTTTCATCTTAAATTAAAATTTTAAACCATTTCAAATATTCTATTTTATCTATGCTAAATCATCAAATAATAATAATTTTCATAAAATAAACATATATATTTTAAATGTGTGGTCTCTGTTAAAATTCAAGTACTTATGGGAGGTCCCTGATAGCTTAGGGGGCCTAAGCAGGAGTAGTAGTAGTAGTAGTTTGCTTATGCTTTGGGCCTGCTTGGAGGTGCTGTGTCATTCCAGCTGGTCAGCCAAGATTAGTAAAGATTTTGCAACAGCCTGTCATTTTTCTAACAGCATGAAATATGATTTACTCCTGTATTTCTCTAGGTCTCATATTTTCTTGGAAACGTATTTCCTTGATAAACCAATCAGGATGAATATTACACCAGCAGCCTCAACCAATACAATGTTTAGAAGATACAGGATCTTTGGGTGGCTAAGAAAAAAAATAAAATGAGACCCCAACAATGCTCTTTTTTTTTGAAAGTGTAGATGTCTAAAATTTAATAGCACAGCATTGGATTGGAAAGGTTGGAAACATTTTCAGTCAGAGATGTGCCACTCTGAGGATTTCTTTTCTTCTCTGCAAACTTCGGGTGATACGACAAAAGCAAAACTGTCTCTGTCTATACGACAAATAAATTGTTTTAACATTGTGATTATAATTGTAATAACCAATTAGTTATATTATTTGAGCAGTATTAGTATGGATATTTGACTTCTATTCAGTTTTGAATAAATGTAGTCAGGTCTTGCAATATACATTCATGCGAGTGATGGTGTTTCTATTCAAAAAGCTCCAAATGTCACAATCTTATATCAGCCTCAAGCAAACTGTACAAAATTCCAGTGCAATGTATAAGAATGAGTGTGAGATGAGTGCCATGAGTGTGAGACCCCTTGTTAGCAGAGGTCAATCAAATCATATGTAGGACCTGACCTCACATTCCACCTCTCAGATACGTTAGAGTGGGCACACTTGTCCAAACAATCACACATCAAAGATAAGAAGTTTTCTGCTGTTTACTATTCTCCCATTAACAGCACTCCCAGCCATCTGTGAAGTGCCGCAAACACACCTGCTTCACCCCGGGCCTGTAATGGCTTTTCTCAATGTGCATGTGGCTCTCCGACTAGCTCAAGGAGAGAGGGCTGTTATAGGCCTGTCATAGTGGGATCATCAAGCAGACGCACAGCACCACCTTGTATTCCGCTCGCATAATTATGAATATTGTAAAGCGTTCAAATGATCAATTTACCAGACTATGTCACCGGAGGAGTTATTAAGCCACTTTGTGTTGATTTCAATGTTCGCAATGTGGCATATAAAAGAGCTCCTGACTGCGAGAACTTAGAGCTCTTTTAGAGTTTATGGACTTTGTACAGCTTGACGTGAGAATAGTTCTCACATTTTAGCAATCTAGTAAGATCCATTTTATTTTCATAAAAATCAAGTAAGGCCAATAAGGCCAAAGAAAAGAAGTGGATGTTTTAGGACTTGATTAAAAGAAAATTTGTTTGCTGCAGTTTTTTTTTTTTTTTCCAAATGAGAAATTATTCTCTATTTGACAGGATGCAAACTCCAAAAAAAAAAAAAAACAAGTAGATGTTAAAGTTCTGCAGCTAAAATAATCATTGGGAATGAGAACTCTTAATATTCTCGCCACCTTTGAAGTCCCACATTTTAACCAACACAGTGAACCCCATCAGGTGCTGAGATGAATGAAGCCCAGCAAATGAACTTTGGCAAGACCCCTTTAGGGTCCTTTGAACTTGCTACAGGGTCTGTTTCTAGTCTGTCAGGGGAGGGGTTGTAGTGGTGTGGTCACTCTGTGGTATGGTCATCAGGCTTTGGCCCCCTAGCTGCTCCCTGCCACTGTATCTGTTTCAAAACGGGACTGAGACAGG
The DNA here is from genome assembly GCA_903066815.1 of Brachyrhaphis roseni. Classification (NCBI taxonomy): domain Eukaryota; kingdom Metazoa; phylum Chordata; class Actinopteri; order Cyprinodontiformes; family Poeciliidae; genus Brachyrhaphis; species Brachyrhaphis roseni. The sequence goes on from CAEFZY010010159.1 coordinate 4,440, forward strand.
CCTTTAGATGTACCCTGCTGAGGTCCTCTGAAACCGGAGACCCTTGAAGTGGACGTCTGCCTGTGTCCAGTCTGCTCCCAGAAACCTTTTCAGTTGCAAGGAGTCCAAATGTGACGTGCTGCATGAGGACGCCTTGGCCGAGCCAGGCCCAGACCTCCTAACACCACATCTACTGGGCTAACTACCAGCAGCCTTATGCGGACCGGGGAGCAGACCACCCTGGGCTGGTCAGCAACCCCTGCTTACACCTGCCATAAAACTTAAAAGCTACAGTCTCATCCCCCGGCTTTGAAGTGTTCAAAGCATAGCTTAGTGACCTTTGATGCGACTTTGGCTGCAACACATGTTTTGCACCCATGTATAAACGCAGGCCTCTCAGTAGACAAGGCGGGATTGTTTACCTACATGTGCAAAACGTAAGGGCCAATGCATGGCAACCATGCATGGAGCCTCTATTCCCACACATCAAGTTCCCCATGGGGAGAAACAGGCAACTTGCTTTGAGTTAACACATTCAAGCACCATGTGTTCACCCTTATTTCAAAGCGCTCTCTCTGCCTTTTGTGCATTCATTAGGCCCTGATCTTTTTAAGTTGGATATGTGCTGCTTCCCTTTGACATCATACTGCTTGTTCAAAGTGGAAATTAGTGGCATTGGCAATATATGTCAAATAACTGGGGCCGTGTTGAAAGTGTAAATAAATAGAATGACAATACCAGCATGTCTCAGTTGAGTGTTGCCAATAGCTTCACAATTTAATAGCGCAGTTGTGGACTTAACAAGATTTCCATATCTCTGCTATTCTGTCCTTCTAATGCATCTGATCCAACACATTCTCAATCTTGTCCTGACTTTCTGGAATGTATAAATATCTTATCATGTGAATTTGAATGTATCAATGGTTTCTTGCTTTTCTGCTCACCTCAGATTTTTGAATTGTTTGATTTCCAAAACTTAAAGAACATAAACAGAGTTAGAAACTCAGTTGCAGAGAATGCCTTGGACTGTGTTTTGCACAAAATAGGCAAGGAGTTCAATTTCTATTTATACAGCAGAGTGTGAAACCGTGGTTTGCAGATGTTGACAATAGTGTCTAAGATATGCTCTGAGAAGAATCACAGTGGAATTCTTTTCCTGCACTCAGAAACATATGAAAATTTAAAGGACCACAGCTGTAGTTGTCTGTGCAGAGAGAAAGAGTGGATTTGTCTTTTGCAGCCTGCAGTATGTTTTCTTCCAGGGCTACCCTGTGTTTATTGGTTTTTATCTTCCTACAACTCTGACCAGATCCCCTGTTACTGCTGAAGAAAAGCATAACCATGACATGAAGCTGCCAACTCCACGTTTCTACAAGGAAATGGTGACTTCCAGGTCTAGTTAGGTAGTTAGCTTGGTTATTTTTTCGCTGTGTATAAAGTTTGCATGTGGGACACAACATTCAGCTTCAGTTTTACTCAACTAGAACACCTTTTTCCACACTTGCTGTCTCCCACTTTACTCATGACGAGCTGCAAAAAGGATTTGCTATGGCTTTCTTTCAACAACGTCTTTCTTTTTGCCATTCTTCCATGGATGTCAGATGTGTGGGATGAACTTGTCCTGTCAACAGATACTCCCACCTGAGCAATGGATTTCTGCAGATCCTCCACATCACTTTGAGCCTCTCGGACTGGACAGGTAAACTGGATTATCCAGGTGAATGGACATGTGCCTGTAGGTTTTTTAGTTATGCTATACTCTTTCTGAGTTTGGATAGTGGGCCGAAGATTGTCCTATAGGAAGTTTAAACATTGGGAAATACTTTCTATTCTGTGTTAACTTTATTTCTCTCTGTTTTGCTCTTCATAGAAACTTGTGTTTAGCCGTGACAGCTTCCTGAAGGGGGTTGTTGGGTGGACTGCTGCTACCAAAACCTTAAACACCTTAACTGTCAAGAGGACATTGGTGTTCTCATGAACCCATTGTCTAACATGTAAGCATTTTGAGGGTGACTGTTAAGAAGTATGTTTTCTTTCTCTACAAATGAAAAAAATGACTCTTCCTCTCTGTGTTTAACCTTTCCTTTCTCATAGTCACTGCAATTGTAGGAGCTATTACTGTGACTAACTCCGTTTTGTAGGCACAGATTTCAATGCCGGCTTAGAGCTCATATGTTTAACTACGTTCCGTTCCCATAAAATCACTGAAGGAGCTGCTGTTGCCATTGATGCCATACTTTTACTTTTACATAGAAAGCACCATTGGAAGACAATGTGGATCAGAGGTGAACCCTCCCTGGAGCTTCTTCACTGAAGAGATGAAATCATGATTTAATAAATAATATATTTGGTTTGTTATATGGTTATATTTGTATGGTAGTAAAATGTATTTGATAATCTGAAGCAGTAAAGTTTGACAAAAAATAACATTAAAAGTAATCTGTCATGAGACAAATAAGTTTTGACACATTTGCATATATTTCTTTCTTACTCCAGACTGAGTGTGATGACTTATTAGTGGTGCATGATGGCATATTACTACTGCAATCTTATTAATGTCCTCTCACAGACAGGAGCCTCTCCATTCACTGTACATTACACATTGTTGACTGTTTTACAAGGCATTAAATGTTTGACTGAACAGTACATGCTCATAGTTACATAAGACCATTGCTGTGCATAAACGTCAAACAAAGCAGGGTGATATATGACTGAGTGTGGGGTTTACATGCTTCACATGCTACTGTCTGAATGACATGGCTCAAGATGATGTAATTATATTGCAAAGGGGTGGGGGGGCGTGCGGTGTCACAGAGTTAAAATAGCACTCGAGTCTGGAATAACCTGGTAGCAAAACAGAGGGTCTCCTTTATTTATGCAAGATGTGTGAGACCTGCTGTGTGTGGTAACCACCAACTGATCTCCGTTACAAGTTAACCACAGTGTACAGAACGAGTTTCAGCCTTATCAACCTCATTGGACAGAGTTCCTCTGAGAGCTGCCTGTGCTCAGTTGTTTGCCCCGTTCAGTGGAGCCAGGCCAGGCTTTTGCTAACTAAAGACAGAGAACTCCCATGCATGTTTCCTTTTGGCCTGGGCGTTGCTGTGCAGCCCACACAAATGTTGATATGGATGGAGCAGCCTGACTGTGCCATGTCTGCACTGTGACGTGTGGAATTTGCCTTTAAAAGTGATTGTCAGACTGCATGACTTTCTCAAAGGGATACTAACAGCCCACCTCTGTGTTGAACCATTTATTTGTGTGTTTTTACCACCTTCAACTGAACTCTCACATTGCTTCCCTGTGTTTGCACAAGAGACAATTACTTGTAAAGGTTGTTTTTTTTTTTCTTTTATTGCTGGATCATGAAACTTGAGACCATTAAGACCTTCAAGATTGCTTGAATTTGAAGCATGAAGTCAAAGCAAAGCAAACACATGCATGTGCTTCTTAGTACAGTGTGCCTATGTGGTGAGTATTCAATTCAGCACATGAAACAGCAATGCCTTGCCAACATAAAAACAGTATGAGCCAGAAGCTGTCAAGTGCAGCTGTCAACACCTCTATTTCAGCAGAAATGACAAGCCCCTTAAAACCTAGATGGGTATAAATCAGGAGGCCATTTTGAAACAACAGGCTCATGTTGGATCCTTGTTTAAATTGCATGTGTGTCCACATAAACCCTGCCAGCATGGGATTCCCGACGGGACACATGGGCCTCCCTGTCCTTCCTCTGACAGGCAACATATTCAATGTCAAACTTTCTAATAGTATGTTTGTTAACTTTCGGGAGTTATGATCCACGACGTTTTTCTACCCATGCAGGATGCCATTAAATCTGGGGATCGGCAAAAAATCAGTTTCACCTCAAAAATGGTGTTTCTTTTGCAGGTATGCTCAAAGCAGAGGCCTAGAAAGATTTGCCTTTTGCTACTACAGTATAACCACTGCAAGAAAAGACAGCTGCATACCACGTGAATAAAGATGCTGAAGTTGGTACTTGAATTACAGATTCCCATTACCTGCTATTTCAATTCGCTATGTCTGTCATCTTCAAAAGAATCTGCTGTACATTTGAGCATTGTTTGCAGAGCTGATCAGACCTGAAGTGAATGGTCTTGAGACCCAGTCTAATATTTAGGCAACCATTTTATATTTAAGAAACAAAAAAGAAAAGGTTGAATACTATTGTCTACTCTAAAAATAGCACCAGCATTGTGAGGAGGATGTAATTTGGCAAATCCTCATACAATTTGCTGGAGTCACCGCTGCACCTGCTGATGAGATAAGCAAAAAACCCAAAATGTATAGAAGGCTCAAAGCTGGACTGGACTTCTCTGCCAACGCTGAAGGTACTCTAAACCATAATTTTTGAAACATCTTAATTGGTTTTCGAAAATAAAAAGAATTTGGAGGGGCAGATGGAGGAAGTCGCACGTTGCCCAATTCATGCAAGAGTGGTTCAAAACATAGTAAAAATCAAATCTAACCTTTAGTACGCAAACTATAATATGTTTGGCTGTAAAATTTAGACCATTTTCATTGTGATAAGCTATATTTCTGCCAAAAAAGACATGCTTTAAAAGAGAATTGATTTTTTGCTATAAGAGGTGAGTAAACTGCCTACAAGTGGTTTATCCTGGCTCTCCATCCTTTAGTTCAGAAGGGAAATCAAGCACAACAAAAAAACTTCCGTTCTTTTTCTAAGCCTTGCGACCCTCTTTCATGAATTTCCATCCCCTTCATTCCTTTCACTCCAATGGGATTCTACGGAGGACCCTTTGTACTTTGTAGATCAGGCTGTGTCCACTACTCCCACTCCTTTCAATGGGGTGTAAGAGGACTGCTAAGGGCTGGAACGACAGTGTTGCCCATGCAAGCAGAACATCCCTCTCTTTTTGTGCAATGGGTTGGTGAGGGGGCAGCGGGGAAGGATGCGGTCAGTCTGCTCCCTGATAATAGAGGGCTGGGCAGCTGCCTTTGGCACAACAAAGGGACTAGTCTCCAGTTAGTCCTGTGTATTTTAGTGTTGGTTTTTCTTTCTCTTTTTCTATGCCGTGAGACAGGGAGGACAGATCAAATGTGCACACATGTAGAAATTGAGACATTTCAGCTACCAGCTTTCCTGTCTGCTGTCGGGTTTATACGAAGAATAAAACATAGAAAGTACAATGTCAACTTAATTTAACGCCAGGTGTGACTGCATTTTTTTTTAGCAGAAAAGGAAAACTGTCACAAATTTAGTCTTTCAATTTTCAATTGAAAGGGCTTCATTTTGTGTTTTTTTTTTCAAATGTGTAATTGAAAGCTTAATTTTCATTGCAAAATGTCTGCGCAAAAAGCCCCTCTGAGTCGCGCAGTTGATGCCTCTGAATTTTTCTGTGCTAGATCTGTTTTGTGCAAAGAAAAAAACTCCTTAGGTTTTTCCATAGAAAAGCATCCTATCCATTCACGAATATTGATGTTTTTTTCCTCGCAGGGGTTATGATATGGTGAATCAGAATTTCAAAGCCGGGAACAATACCTGCATTCATGTTTGGGGGGTTGAGGGGCTGTGTCTTTTTCTCAGGGTCTAGTCCGTCCCCTTGCTCAAATAGTCATTCCTCAAATTAATACAGCAAAAAATTCATATAGGGAAATACTTGATCTGCAGTCACTGCTGATGTTTTGTTAGTCTTTGCTGGATCTTACTGGATTAGTAAAATCAAATTCATGTGTTTATTTATTCTTTTAAAAGTGTTGGGTTTTAACAAGACCAAAATCAAGCTGATGTGTACTGTCAAATTATTTGCATGCTTAGAGTGGTTAGAAGAAATTTGTGCGGGTAGAGCACAACAACTTGTTCCAGCCCAAAGGCCTGAATGCCCTGAAATCAGTCTTTGATTCTATTGCATTAATATCTTACAAGCTTTGCAAAAATATATGACATTTATGTGAGCGCTGACAGAGGAAAGGGTTCTGCAAAGGCCACATTCATTCTTTTAGCTTTGTTAAAGTGGAACCTTAAGAGAGAAGAAAAAAGAAATCTGTCACCCTCTCTTCTCCATAACTCTGTTTCTTCTCGCTCCATAGATCAAAGGCCTCGAAAATTGGTGTCCCAAAGATGTACATTGTTAGGATGACAGGGGCCACAATGCGGCAAGAAAGTGTGGTCTATCAGACATGTCAGTCCGCAGAAAGGAGAGGGAGGAGAGGGTGAGAAAGGGTCCAGGGTGTCGATTTAATGCTCCTGACTGTAGGAATCCGGAGCTTTTTAGCTGTGGCCAAGTTGCTTTCTCCTCCTAAGGATTCTTCCAGGGAGCATCTGTGGTCCATGTCTGGTGGGAAATAGTTTCGAGACGTGGCCACAGCAGGGTGCCGATAGATGTGAGTGAGTCAAAATTTGACTTGACGTTTAAGTCTTTCTTTTTGTTTTTTGCTTTTTTCAAAGTGTGCACATTTTGATTTGGAAGATATCAAGAAAAATATTTCTAATTATGAGAAGAGTTTTTTTTTATAAAAGTAAGGCTTTTGAATGACGTCAAATCCAGCATTAACATCAACTGTTAGAATTTAAGTCAATAACAAATGCATATATTTTATCTAAATGTACTACAGTGAGTGTCATTTGCTCCCTGATAATTTGTCATTTTTGCACATTCTTTCAAGTTAGAAACAAGAAATAAGAGCAGTTATGCAACTAACATATACAATACGATTGAAATAGAGATACACTTTTGAAACCTATTGCTATCAAGCTAACAAGTGTATATTTTCCCACAAATAACAAGCTCAACTTTCTATTAAGATTAACTCTGGCAATAGCACAGTCACTTAACAAAAATGTGGGGTATTATGCAAAGTTGTACCCCAGTAATAATGTTATTCCCTCATCAAAAACATACTCGAAGTGTTTCTTGGATTCTTGGATTCATGTTTAAGAAATCATTGAATCTCCCATGCCTAAATGCTTGCTCTCACAAACACCGCCTTTTTTTTCGTACCTTCTTCTTGGAGTTCCAGTTGCTAGCCGAGCTTCCACCTCACACAACTCTCCTCACATATTAATACTGTATGTGGTTTGATATTGTACCCAAACTGTTGGAGACCCAGAATACAAACTGGTCAAGACATGTTGCAGTAACTATGCCAGTCCTGTATGTGGTGCTGTGTCCAAGTCCCTGTAATACACTAAACTAGAAGAAAAAAGTATGGAAAATGTGTTTGCTGTTACATCAAATGAGGGTGAACATTTGGCTATAAGATCTTATTCCGAAAACAGTGATGTATTAGCTTCGTCCCCAAATACCCTATAAAAAAAAAGAAAAAAATGCCTTGATGTTTTCAGATTTTTTTTTTGGAAATGAATTGAACAGTTTTGAAAACTCTTAATTCTTTTTTGTTAACTGTTTATTTATTTATTCATTTTTTAAAACATGCAACATTTTTTGGGAAATCCAAATCCTTGTAGCCGACCTAAACCCACACATAACAGGGAGTGATTTAGTAGCATAAAGGCCCTCTGTCTATAACTAGTGCTGGTTTCCTGCTCATATTTCGCAAGCCATTTAAAATCCGTCCCACAATTAAAACTCCTTTTGTGAGAAAAACAAATATTCCAAAGACCACTGGTGAACTACACATAAGTTAAGCTCACTGCTGAGTGCACATTTTGAACTTTTAAAAGAGTTGCCGATTATAGCATTTTAATTACTGTGCGAAGAGTGAAAAAAAGACTCGGAAAATGTCACAGAGTCATTGCAGCAACTCAATTTGCAGATCTTTCTGCAGGCTAAGTGCTAGGCTCATGAAATTCCACACATTCTCCCTCGATCCCTCAAGGCCAACCCGGTCTTCCCATTTCCAAATCTGCCTTGCACATTAATTGTGATGTTCAGAAACCCTTGTGAGATCTTCAATGCTGAAGTCAATTGAGTGGGTAAAGTATCTGTTAACAGATCATCACCTGTGAGGAAACAAAACTAAAAACGGTTCAACAAAAGTAGCTCTTTAGAGGTCACACTCCTACCCCTGAAAGATGCCACTGAAGGCGGTTGTTCTGCAAATCAGATTATGTGATCAGGCAGGCAAACTTGCAGGGCAAACAAGTTGCTTTTAAGTTTTAAAAGTGGAAGATATGTTAGGGACCACTTATTGCTGCATGGTGTCAAAGGAAACGCAACATAAGGTGGGAATGAGTTGCATTTTCAGTTCCAACCAAAAGTTGACCGAGCTTCACTCTTTTAGAGAAACATGTCACTCACATGTTTTGACATAATGTCATTGATATGTGGAAAACCATACAGGCTGAAAAAAAACTGAGCAGGGCCGTTGTTATCATCATCATCATCATCATACAGACGATCATATATAACATTAGAAACTTCCTTTATCATGAAGCATCTAATGTCGCTTCATGATAAAGGGAAAAAAGAGGGGGGTCGGTGGGGTTGATCTGGATTCTCTGTCATCTCGCACGCTGCTATGAAGTCGTGATAAATGAACGCACTCTTGCTCCCCTATAGGCTGAGAGCTGCGCCATCATGTCCCCTTCTGTCATAAACAGCGGTGCTTTTACGGCCTCCCTTATAATGTTTTTCTATCGCTCCCAATGCAACCATCCCGCAGCTTTTAGAAGAGAAGAGAAGAGAAGAGAAGAGAAGAGAAGAGAAGAGAAGAGAAGAGAAGAGAAGAGAAGAGAAGAGAAGAG
>CAEFZY010010165.1:0-33537 GCA_903066815.1 Brachyrhaphis roseni
AGCTACACATGTTCTATCATTTGAGATAAATACATATTTTAAAAAGAACAAATGGTCTATTATTTGAATTTTATGTAAAATTGCAAATTATTAAAAAAAAATAAAATAAAAACGACTCGAAATGACTTGAAATTAAAGGTTCCTGACTCGAGACTTGACTCGACTTTTGCCTGTCTTTACTTGAGACTTGACTCAGACTTGAGGACAGAGACTTGAGACTTACTTGAGACTTGCAACACAGTGACTTGGTCACACCTCTGCTATACAGTATATTGTTAATTACATATGCCCTTCACAAAGTTATTCATCAGATAATTTACAAGGTAAAAAATTAAAACTATACTACTATGCTAAGTTGAAGACTATAAAAAGAGAATTTGAAAGTGCATATGAAAGGAATCTAGGCTGTAAATATAAAGAGGGTAGTTCCAGTAAAGTAAATGTATCCGTATGGTTTTATATTTAGAGGTGGTTTAAATTTACAGTTTGTGCTCTCTGATTAATTTGACTAATAATTATAAGACCACTTGAAAGGACAAGCAGAGCCAGCTAATGAATACGGAAGCAAATATTTACATCAAGATAACGTCCCATCAGAAGTTATGTACGTTGTCATGATGCAGTAGAACATTGTCAGTTCCACATCCTTGAACCAGTACCCATCATTCACACACATCGAAAGCTCACTTTAAAGATGCAGTATGACAGGACTAGTTGTTCCACAAAATCATCTTCATTGAGACCACCTCAACAAATTTTTCAAAACCCCAGAATTCACAGCTATAAAGAAAATAGCGTGGATACAGCATAAGAGTGGAGAAGAGGCCTGATTGTATCCAGACTGAAAGTGGTTTTGTAGGTCATGGAGAGAGAAGTAAAGCCCATTCTCCACGGGCTTGACCAGTTTTAACAAAGTCTGTTCTGGTCAGATGTGTCTCCATTTAAAGATGTGGGCCAGCAATGGATTTCTGTAAGACAAAATAAAATTTCTGGGTTTTATTTGAGTCAGCCAAGGTGGCACCCAGGTGAAAGAAGAGATTTAACATCATTTTATGGCTTAACCTTAACTACTTGACATTTTTGACTTTGTCTTTAAGAAAAAATAAAATACTGAGTTTGAGTCCATCAAAACCACAACTTCATGGTTCTGCGTTGCTGAGTGTCCTGCCCATATTCACACGGACAATAGTGAGGAACACACTGCTAATGGAAATACACACGACTTGGCTAGAACCAAACTAGACATTAACCACTAAAGGTGTGACATTACAATGGAGAAGGAACTTTAGTTTTTATCTTGTGTCAAGGGAGAACTAAAGACCTGGTAAAGAGTGACAGCACTAAACATAACATTTAGTTGCTTGCAGCCATTAGAGGACTCTCATGTCTCTGGAACAGTGCTGCATAAAATTCACTTCCATTGTCGCCTATTTAATTTGTAATTTTACAAGTTTTAGAATACCAAGACACATTCCCACACAGTCTTCCTCGTAAAGTCTAATTATGATACTCTGCATGACTTCTTGTTTTTTCAAACTTTGAGCTTAAATCCCAGCTGATGAAAAATCACACCTACATACGCCAATCAACCCCTCAGATACACAATTAAAAGCCCCAACATCACAGCTCCCATCTGCTGCAAAAGCCATTAAAAGCATAGATGAGTACACACACAGACACACAAAAGAACACTATGTATACACTTTGTAATAAAATTAGTGCCACACACCATATCACACAGCAAGGACACACATGGGTACTAGTCTGTTTTGCCTCCTGCTGTTGCTTCATCTTAAATGAAGAGCAGGCAGAAGGACAAATGTGATTGTGCGTTTGGAAAGAAAGCGTTAGCTCACACAGATGTCTGCACAAATACATACCGATACCCAGAAACACAAATACAGTCTTCGGAAGGGCACGCATGCCCTCCCACGCATGTGTACCTATTTATCATTGCTGAATAGGTATACATGTGTACACATAAACACAAACATATGCAGTAGAAAGTGCAGGTAGATGCTTGTCTATGTGTCTTACACTCCCCTAGCGCCACCTTTTAAGCACCATCTGGACTCTGTTGTGAGTCGCTATGTTGTAAGCCTTGTTATGGGATAAAATGTGACTTTCTCTTGTGCTATACATTTATTTTCAGTGTTTGCGCTCAAGATTTTTTTCAGCTTGGAAAACATTTTGTTCCGTTATTTAGTAATAAACCATCTGGCAGGTTAGCAAAGATAGCTGCTTGTTGTGCATCTGCCTTACATTCTACATCTTTCTCAACAAATAAGTCTTACTTTCTTAGCCTTATTCTGCATAACCTTGCATGACTCTTTTGTTGATTAAGCCTATTTGGTTTCAAGCCTGTTATTTTTAATTCTTCACCCAAGAAGTAATAATAAAATACAGTGGCAAAGCAATGGAATAGAAAAATATTTGCTGCATGTGTATTAGTAAATGCATGTAATATTTAGGCTATTTATTCCCAAAATGGTCAAAAAATGTTTTAGTAAAAACAGCTTTTAAGGAATTTTGGAATTAGAACTAAAGATTTATGGATTCTGTACACATTTGATTATATTGAGGCAAACATTACCATCAATATTTTTCTCTTTGCTAGAGGTAAAACCCCTGCGTACTGGATGTGCCACCTCTACTGAATCTACTCCAGCGTTACTCAAATGTTACAGCACCAATAATGTCACTAAACCTTATGTTACACTATGCTTACACTTTGTCTGCACTGGGAAAAACCCAAGCAAAGGCTCCCACATACTTCTCTGAAGCGTCCTCTGTTTTGCTTTAACGGAGACAGACAGAGCATCATACTTTTCTGCAGACAACCTCCTCCATGGGAAAGCTGGTGCAATTTCCATCAGGCCTTGTGTCGACAAGAGGAGGTGAATGCCTTTCTACCAACAAAATGATGCAATTTTCAAAACTCGTCTACGTCAATCGATTTCAGCACTTCGGATGAAGAATGTGGAAATCTTGATCCTGTGGGAGGAATCAACCCAGAACTTATGTTGCTGTTACATATTCATTTTTTTTCTCCCTTTAATTTGCAGCCTGTCAATGCCACACCAATGGTTCAGTATCAGAAGTTTGTAACAAGGAGAATGGTCAGTGCCAGTGCCGAGAAAATGTGATTGGACGGCAGTGCGATAAGTGCATGGTAAGCTTTTGTATTCCTTATATTTATTTGACAATGCGTTGGGAAAGAGATGCACTGATCATAGTTTTGGAAACCAATTTTAATTAAGGCCCATAAACATAACATAAAGAAACAGCAATCAAAATATTTTTCTATCCTTTGAACAAGCATTAATTATTTAAACCAGAGCAGAGGTCACAAGTCTCTGTGTGAGAGGAATTTCTGTAAAACAAGTTTTCACTATTTTCAAAAATAATAACGAGGTTGACAGTTCTATAGCATTCTATGTTAGCAATTTCCACAGTTAGTGTGGATAGCATTACTAATATAGCAAAATGTGGTTTCTTAACTTAATTCTCAAGTTTCCAAAAGGCGGCCAAAAGTTTCAAGCCCAGTATGTTCCAACAGACAGACTGAACGCTCAAGAGGATTAAAATAGATCAACTTTGCTTCTCTCCTATCAGCTGTCTTTATATCTGCTGCCAGTCTCACTCAGTCTTGCTGGACTGTTGCTTGAACAAACCAAAGAGTTCTTCAACATTTCACAGAAAATATTTCCTTTTCAATTGCTTTCAACATTTCTTTGGTTCATCTGGAAGCCCAACGTTTAGTAGTCTTCTGTTAGTAATGGTGGTTGCACTAAAGAGAGTTGTTACCATCATCTGGTGGCGCTTAGGAATGGAGTTCACTTATCAAAAAAAAAATTGTGATAACTTGAAATACAATCACCCTTTCACTATTTGAAACTGAAAGTATTTCTGCATAAATTATTATTATTATTATTATTATTATTTTGCTTCAAAGCACTGGATATTTAGTCACAGAAACAGATGTTTGTAACAGTTTTGCTGTTTTATCCACAGTTTTACTATCACCGACTTCTTACTTTAACAGCCTCAGACACAAACCTTTGTATATATTTTATTTCTGCTGAAATTTTTGTTGTTTCTATGATAGGTGTTGTGGAAATTGTGCTGCTTTTACTATTTAATTCTCTTTAGGTAATCCTCACTTCATTTTCTTGATTTTACTTTCACTCCTTGCTTATTGTCATCAATCCTTTGTCCACCTTCCATCCATCAAACTGGACTTTGATTGGTCCAGCCTAACTGCTGGTGGGATACTGAGCTGCAGGAGTGTATGCCCTGTCGCTGCAGTCCTTATGGCTCCATCTCTCAGCGCTGCGACACTGAGGGCCGCTGCATCTGCCGCCCCGGCTTCACGGGCCGACGCTGTGACCTTCGTCGCTTAGGTTACGAAAGGCGGGAGACACGGCGCCCTGTAGAGCGTGTTCCCCTGGAAGCTGTGCAGCAGAGGTGGGGGGGAACCTCCCGCACAACAGGGGGTTGTCCCAGGGGAGCGTACAGACCTCAGACAGGGGTAACACACCCTGAATGTGGATGGCAGTGGTTGTGTTTGAAGCAGCATGGGTGTTTTGCTTTTTAACTTGTGTGGAAAAATAAGCTGTAGAAATATGTGGACTAATCTTGTGGTAAAAGCAGTATTTGTGGAAGTAATTTGTGTTTATTTTTAATTAATGTGTGACTTGATGGTAATGAATGCTTTCTGATTTTTAATAGTTTGTGTGCCATGTGGTGTTAGTATTTCTGTTTCTTGAACAACCTCAACCAGCGGTTTGCTTTGTTGTTTTAATTGCTAAAGCCACTTCAGTATGGAGATTGAAGACAAGAAAGCGCATATTAAGAGTGTAAAATTAACATATTTGAGCTTTTTTAACTTATTATTTATACATGTGTGTTTAAAAAAGTCTTTCATATCAAGTGAACTTGCTTACTTTTCTGAAAGAATTTTTCTTTGCTACGTTTTGTCTGTTTTTCTTTCAACCTCCTGCGCCGTTTTTTATTTTCAGCCTCAAACTCATGGCGTTACGACAGGCGGGGTGTGTATCCCGTGTCACTGCAACTCATACGGCTCAAAGTCATTTGACTGTGACGAAAAGGGTCAGTGTCGCTGTCAGCCTGGGGTCTCCGGGCCTAAATGTGACCGATGCTCAAGAGGATTCTTCAACTTCCAGGAGGGTGGCTGCACACGTAAGATGAAAACTTGAGTAATCTTCCAAAAAAAAAAAAAAAAGGAAAAATATTTGTTGTTGTGTTCACCCACAAAAATATTACCTTCCATAAATTGATTTTTCTGATGATATTCTTTCAATATTGCTTTAAAGTTTGTAGAAATTATCTCAAATCCAAATTTTGACAATGCAAGGCTTTCATTTATAGAAAACCTCTACAAAGCAAGACAAACTAAAATCATCCTCCCAATCCACCATCTACCTTAAAAATACTATTTTAAGGTAGTATTTTTAAGTCTTGGACATGTCTCTTGTCATTGTCACCTAATCATCAAACCTTAAACTTGTATTTTATGTGAAGATAAAATTCGTCCCTTGAAGTAAAAACGGCAGAAAAAATCTTGGAGTATAATTTATAAAAATAGAATGGAGTAAAACAGGGGATTTTAATTAAAAATGTACATATTTGTAATCGTTGCTATGCTAAATTAGCATTAGTGATGCTGCGCTAATACAAGCGCACAAGTGTTTCTGACCAACTTGTTCCCAAAATATTCAAGTTTGCAAAATTTGGTTTGCACAGAGTATCATTTAGAAGTCTAGTTCAGTTTGTTTCAGGGGATTAAACGTGGCTGTCATTACAGTATGTAGCCTTTCACAGTTGTGCGAAGACAAAAATAGTAAAATGTACATCATTGTTCGAAATTGCTGGCCATCGAGTATTGTTGGAATTCATGGAGAAAGTCAGTCCTGAGTAAAACTAATATAGTGGTGTTGCTCTTTTAGCTTAATGAAAGGCAAAATTACTTTTAACTTAATCCAAACATTACCAGCTTTAGGGTGAAATGAAGAGCGCTTCATGAGCTGCTGCAAAAAGCTCAAACAAAAGAGCAGTCAGATACTGTGTGTAAACCACTTAATGAAGGTAAACCACTGCCTTACATCAAAGATGATTGCTTTTTCAGCTTGGTGTTTAGAGCAAAACAGCAAGACTATAAAATGAAAAAATGCAAGTAGACCAGGCATATAGGCAATAACGCTAGAGTAATAAATGTTATTTTTTGCAGTCCATATAAAATGTCCATTCATCAGTTCTCTCATCTTTGACATTTTTGTTTTTCAGTTAAGTTTTCATTCATGCAGCGCCCAGCTTGCAAATCATCACACCTGTTTCTTATTGTTAATTAGGACAGCTGTTTCCACTTACCCAATCAGCGTGTGAATAGCAGCTTCACTGATCTTGAAAGATAAACTGCAATATTGTTGAATTTGATGAAAGCAATACAATAAACTTTTTACATGAATAAACTGGAACCCTGATATTTAAAAACAACAAAAACCTTTTTCTGACTTCTCCAGAGTCTCCTACATTCTTCTTTTCAAATCCTCACTGATACGTCTGCTGTTGTCCTTCCCTCTCACAGCTTGCCAGTGCAGTCATGTGGGAAACAACTGTGATGCGAATACTGGACAGTGTATCTGTCCTCCCAACACAATTGGTGAGAGGTGTGACCGTTGTGCGCCCAACCACTGGGGCCATGATATCACAACTGGATGTAAGGTAAGACTGTTTTGTTGTTCTAAAGAATAACTTTGGGGGAAGAAATGTGTTGGATGAAACTTTATAGGATATATAAAACGAAATTGTGCAAATACAAATATCTTTATCTTACTGGTCTGAATCTTACGGATCCAGTAAGAGGGATATGAATACTTTTCTAAGTGAGAAGGGAACAAAAATACGAGAGAAATCCACTGTTACCAAGTATTTTAAACAAATACACCCAACTGGATCAGAGCTGACAGGAAGGGGCCTTCAGCAGATAAGGGACTCTGGCCGACTTATCTGTTCTTACACAGGGATTTACACGGAGCATGGCTCTCTGGGTGCATATTGTTCAGAACATTGTCTTAATTGATAATGAAGTGCATCAATGGAGTAACAGACCAATTATGTTGTCTTATGGATTGTATGTCATGCGTCAGTGATGTATCTATTTAGGACAAGAAAACAACTATCTCATGGTAATTACTGACCTACTATTCTAATCTTGTTGACCTCATTGTATTGTATGAAACCAAATCTGACTCTTAATGCATTTCCTGCCCAGAACTAGTCCTTGTTTTGAGCATGAATAACCTGGCTTTAATGCAAATTGACAAAATCTGCCTAATTTGAATCTTTCTTAATTAAACAAATTAGAAATACAAAGTCAATAAAAATGTAATTATACTTTAAGCTCTTTATTTCTTGCCAGTGATATGGAATATCACTATTTTTTCTCTTTGCTGTTTTTCTCTCTTTTTTTTTTGCCTGAAAAAACCTTTACAAATCACCTTTCTTTAGTTACTTAAATTGTTTTCTTGGTACAACTTTTTGTATACATTTAAAGAGTAATTTTCTCTCCAAAAGATTATATGCCTTAAAGCAGCTAGAAAAGCAAACCTTTAATTGTAGCAAAAGACTCGTAGACATTAGAGCCCTGGAGATAAAAGCACTGTGGTCCTTAGCAGCAGATTATTTCAAAGAAATCCATCAGGGTTTTATATGAGGTTTGGAATGACTCAACAAATGACAGACCATCAAAGCAACGTCAAACAAAGAAACATGCATCTTCAAAGTTGGAGACCATATTGACATTTCTACAAAATACAGAAAATCATAATGGAAAAGTAAAAGTGTCTTAAAGTTCTACAGTTTATCTGCTTTGTGCACATCCAGGATTCTTCATTGACAGTTTTCTTTATAAACTTTTTAATCTTCACAAAATAAAGAAATAATGTTTAAATAATCTTTCAAGTCTATTTATAATAAATGTATTATTGTATTTTATACAAGTTTATTTATTTTCATTTTTGAGTGGATTTTTACCACAAAGGTCTTGAGACTTAAATTTAATTCCACTTATTAAGATATTTGGTCATTTTTATCGCATAAAATGTTTACATGTGTTCTTGTTTTCGAAATAAGGAATGTGGCTGCAATGTGATCGGCTCGCTGACCCAGCAGTGCAACGCCAACACAGGCTGCTGCTTCTGTCGCGATTCCTTCAGAGGAGAGAAATGCGATGAATGTCAAATCGGGTACAGAGACTTCCCTCAGGTAAGAGGTCAAACATGTTTAATGTACAAGAAAAACATGCACTTTGATTTTGATTTTTGGAAACGTAACCATATTGTGGAATATTTGCAGGGATTTCACACTAATTTAGCAACACATTTAACTATTAGAAAAGTTAAAATTAGGGGAGCATTAATAAGCAGGCATCATTTATTATAAACCGAGTGGATAAGTCACATTTTTGGAGCACCTTATAACGGCACAAATTAATTGAAAAGCATAAAGATAACATTACTGTCAACTTGAAGTTTAATCAAGTGAATCAGAAAGCTACCATGGTACCTAATTATCTCACTGCTAAGCTTGTTCTGTCATCAGAGCCCCCAGATTGTTTGTATTCAAATTTCCCACAGTGCATCCAGTGTGAATGCAGCGTCGCAGGATCAGACAGCCAGACCTGTGACCTGGAGAGAGGAGTGTGTGCCTGTGCAGACCGAACAGGAAAATGTAGCTGCAAGGTAAAGCTCATAAATTCCTGCCTGTTTTGGTCACCTCCGTTTCAGTTCATGTAATCATTCTGTTACTTTTCTTGAATGATGTCATACTGCTGTACTCTGCTTGGCTTTAATTTATAGAAATAGAAGATGGGGTATGGGTTGTTTAATGGATTTTCCACTTTCATTAAAATTATTAGTGTCCCTGGCAATAGATAGAAGATGTTACTATTCTTCTCATTTCCTTTGGGTCATATTTACTCTTGCTCATCTTGAAACCTTAATTCTTAGACTATATGTAGATATTCACCAACTATGTACAAGGATAAAACATGCAGAGCATTTTATGAATCATCTTTCTTACTGTGACCAGCTTCAATCTTGGATAAAATCAAGGCATGCTCGGATTGTCTAAAGGTTTCTCAGACAGATGACACTTTTGATCCCAGGCATCACATTATGCTTTACAGAAACAAGCTAGCTTTTTGTGTTTGCCTCTTTCTCTATTAATGCGCACCAAATTCATAACCTTTAATGAGATGTCAGGTAATTTGTGTTATCATCTTTCTTAAGAGACATGAGTTTGACAACTTGTCACTCATTTGTCACTTGTCTTCTTGTTAATCTGTTAGTTTTTTGAACGTTGGTTGGCTGTCTGAACCTCACCGTGAAACCAAGCAGTGCACTTCTGTTTCATCACGTATTTTACTCATATTTGAAACTGTTTTGATCATCCATATTTGGACATTTTTTTCCCTTTTTTTTTTTTTCAAAAAACATAATCTACATAAACAAAATTTTATGCTAAAATATGCAGCTGAAACCAGTAACAATCGATTTACTCATCACTATTTTAAGTCAGGCCAATGACTGTTTAATTTTTAGAGAATCAGGATAACAGCTTTTATATTTTTCTTTCACTAAATACGAGTAGTAAAATCAACACAAATTGTTTTTTTTTTTTTGTATTTCTCCAAATTAGATGTTTTAATAGTTTTGTTAGACTGCCTATAAACTGTGACTTGGTGGTTTGACTTGTCAAACAACAAATTATCTCTGGCTGCAAGTTTTCTATGGGACTGACAGAGTTTTGTGGTAGCCACCCCAAAACATTGACTTTGACCTGTTTTCTTTTATTCACTCTGTAACTAAAAAGGTTATAGATTCTTTATATGTAAGTAATCTTACATTTGATTCCAACTGTAACATTACATTGGCAACAAACCATTTTGCCAAAATCAACAGATGATAAACTTTAAATAAAAAATGTCTGTTTTAAAAGGGAAATACAAAGAAGGTGCTCAAAAGTATTTATCAAAAAATTTATTTGCTTCCTTTTCTTTCTTAATTCAGCAAAATGTGGAAGGGCACAACTGTGATCGCTGTAAAACAGATATGTTTGGCTTATCTGTGAAAAATCCGCTTGGCTGCAGCAAGTGCTACTGCTATGGACTGACTCACTCCTGCATGGAGGCACAAGGACTTATAAGGATGTGGGTGAGTAATGGGACTTTTAAAATTAGCAGAACTAAACAATACTTTAGACATCATTGGACAATTTTCCTTTTGAAAATTAAAAAAAAAAAATCCAGTGACACAATTACAGTTATAAAATGTGCACAGTGCTAATCTTGGGAGAAAAATATGTTAATTTTTTAAGGATTCAGCACTGGAAAATGCTCAACCTTAAGTTTGTCTGTGGACACAATAAATCTAAGTTGATCAATTCTTATAATAATTTTTATCTGATAGGAAGTAAAATTGTTGGTCAAAATTTGTTTAAGTTTGTGAAATTATAAAGGAATACGATAAATTTAAATATCAGTAACATGTTTACATTTGATGAGGATAGGTATATTTAGAAAGAATTAGTTGCTGCTATAAATTGTTGTCTGTCTGGTTCTAGTTTTGGAATGTGGAGGCTTTATTGAATCAACAAGGGTTCATTTAAAGTTGACAAGAGCAGGATTCAAGGAGGTAAAACTGGTCAGAGAAATACATAAAATGCAAAGTTTATTGGGAAGAGGGAGATTTTCTCTGAACCACTGAATCGTGAGATTACACTAAGTGAAGTGGGAAATACAAGTGCCCACCCCAAGACCTTGTACACACACATTCCACAAAAAGGTCACATTTACACTGAAACTTGCACTACACAGGATAACATGAAGTTTAATGAAAAGAAACACATGTATATTAAAACATTTTCCACATAATCAAGAAGGAATAAAACACTGAAATCCTGATCAGCAAAGCTAATTGTAAAATAATTTTAAAAGGTTGAATTCACAAAAAAATATATATTTTATACATCTCAAATACATAATTGAAGAGTGACATGTATGTATTCACCCTCTTTTACTCATACCCTGTAATAAAATCTACTGGAACCAAATGTCTTCACAAGTCATTAATATAGTTACATCCAGTGTAACGTCAGCAAAAACACAGCCATGTTGTGAAGGTCCCAGAAGTTTGTCAGAGATCAGGTGTGTGTGTTGGTTTAGGTTAAAGTATATTAATGTGTGAAGACCACATTAGAAGTTTATGTCCGAATTCAACTGAGAACTTTTACTTTTGTGAAGAAAATTTGGCAAAAACAAATTTCTCTGTTGGAAAATTGTCCTGGATTTTAATTGCAGCAAAAGGTCGTTAAACATTTTTTAATGAAAAACATTTAGAAAACCATTTATCAGTTGCATGGATGCATTTAATTTTAAATCCAATCTCATATATTTCACTATTAATTATACAAATTCTCACTCTGATGTGATTTTTCTTCCCACATTGCATAATTAATTATTATGAATTTAAAAGAAAAAAATGTATAATTCTTTCAGTGCTGCAACACATCACTCTGAGGGATGACACGTCACCCAAACTTAAACAGATGGCACAACAATCCACACAACGTACATTAAAGCTCAAATGTCAGTTTTACAAGACAATACGTGTCCTGAAGTTAACTGTAGCTAAAGCTATTTACAGTCGGTTTTGGTCTTTTTCTTTCTTTTCTTCTTTTTTTTTTCACATGAACAAGAGGAATCTATTTAAATTGGTCAACTCAACCACAATAATAAAGTCTGTTATTCAAACAATATTGAAATATCAACACATAAAAATTCAAAAGCGAGATTGGAAAAAAAGGAGGGTTGGTTGTTTATTATTTCTCCAAAATGCAAATAACTCAAATGAAAGTCATATATCAAACCGCATGAGAAAAGTTGACACAATGAGTTTTAAATTATACTGAAGAGAGAAATGCTTTTGCCTTATTTTAACTTCTGACACAAATAGAACGTCACTGAGTGAAATTTGAAAAGTACATTGATTTTCCAATAAACCACGGTTAATGATCATTAGTTTTAATTATAGTGCATTTTAATATAAACATTTTATTACCAAGAAATAGCCCAATGGTGAAAAAGTGACTCTTTTCTTGTGAACTGACTATAGTGTAAAAAAAAAAATGATTTAGTTTTTCAAATGGAATTGTGATGTTTCATTAAATCTCATTTTGTTAATGAGTTGGTAGTGTGTGAACAAAAATCATTATTTTCACTCTACAGTTGTAAAATACCAAGACTTCAAGTCCATGGATCGTTAATTATGCATTTACTGGTTTTCTTGTATTCTAGTTGACACTGAGGCCAGAGCAGACAGTGCTCCCCCTGGTGGACAAATCCAACTCTGTAGAGAAGAGGGCGGGAGTGAGCTTCCAGCACCCAGAGATACTGGCTCATGCAGATGTGGTCACAACAACTCTGTCTGAACCGTACTACTGGAAACTGCCGGAGCAGTTCACAGGCTCTATGGTAAGAGCTTGTGCTTTGAAATGTACCATATGCAATATTCATTAGGTAACTCTAATGGTATTCAGACAACACAATGATGGTTAAGTATGTTGCAATCAAGATTTTCTTTTCAAAGATGCAATCCAGTTCTTCATTAAGTACATAAGAGTGTCATGGGAATGTTTGAACTGCTCAAATACAGTAAAAGAAAGACAAAACTGCAGTAAAATAATAAGTTCAGTGATTGCATCCCAATGATATTTCAGACACAGTTTATTAACAACAACAGATGTTTTGTCCTAACTGGAGTTTCTACCCAACAGCATTTAGTTCTTAAAGATTTCTCCCTTTTCACACATACAGCTACACTCTTTAAAAACTTGCACCTGCTGGCAATGTTTTCACATGGAGTGGTGTGCTAAAATTGTGTATGGTAGGTTAATGGTTGCCTATTTACTCGTTTTTTATGACTTAATGATTCAGCTGGTCACATGATGCAGACAGGGAACGGCTGATGCTAAAACAGCTTCACTGTAGTATGTAAAAAAGATCATTTTGGGGGGGTTAAAAACTAATAATGAGCATAATGAGTTTGGTCAGTTTATGAAAATAATACTCAGAAGGAAAAACACTGTAGTATTATAACTATTAAAACTTGCTAACCAGTTTCAACAATAACAAGTCAGTAGAGAAACATAAAATGAGGATCAAATTTGCTCATCTCCCTCCACACATATTGCCAATGTAGAAGAAAGCTGATTGTTTTGGGGGGAGGGAGGAAATGTGTAACTATTGTTAATAGGCTTAAAAGTTTGTCTCCAATAAAGTTTTCATGGATCTAATGAGGGGAAAAATATTTTGTCTTGTTTAGATCACAGCCTACGGAGGACAACTGAAATACGCTGTGTACTACGAAGCCAGAGACGAAACCGGTCCTTCATCATATGAGCCTCAAGTCATTATTAAAGGTGGTCCAAACCACAATATCATAATAACACGGCACATCCCAGGACTTCAGATTGGTCAGCTCACCCGTCATGAGATCGACATGACAGAGGTACGGTACAGAGAACGAAGTGTTGTTGGAGTTTTAAAAATACAATTTTGTATTGCTATAAAAGCTTTCAGAAAGTACTGTCTATTTTCATCAAACGTCGTAATACAAACTGTACTTGTTACACCTCAAGACTGCAAAAAGATAAGAATTTCTCCCCACATTTTATCTCCGTGTGAAGCATGAATGGAAGTACGCAGATGGCCGGTCTATGAGTCGAGAGGACTTCATGGACGTTTTGTTCTATGTGGACTACATCCTGATTAAGGCTTCACATGGCAATCTGATGAGACATAGCCGGTAAAAAGAAAAACACAAACGCATATCTTCATAGATGTCTATTAGGAGTTTGTCATTAATAGATGTGGAATTACAAAAATTATATCTAACATTTAACCTTTTGTCAAATATAAAACTATAACTCTTTGGAAATTTATATTTAAGCAATCATCAACAATAAAATTGGAAATTCAGATTTATAATGTCTAACATTATTTTGTGACTTCTTCCTTTCAGTATTTCAGAAATCAGCTTAACCGTAGCAGAGGAAGGAACACCAACGGAACAAAATGAAAAAGCCCATCAGATAGAAAAATGTGACTGTCCAACTGGATATTCTGGGCTTTCTTGTGAGGTATGCACACATGTAAAGACTCACTGTAAATAGGATGTATTTTATGGACCCGCTGTCATCAGTCCTTGGTCATTTCTGAAACATTTTGAGACTTGTCTAATCTAAATGGGATCTTCTTATTTTGTTGTAATTGCCAGAATATGACGAGAAGATTTCTGTGATTAAATCAACATATTTCATTGCATTTGGTATAATTCAACCTCGACGGGTTTAATCTTCTGAGTCAATCTTTTACTCAGCCATAATTTTCTTCAAGCTCCTTTTAAAACACTTTCAGCAGTGTCTTAATATTTGATTTAATTGGAAGTCTATGATAGAGATTCCAATATAGAGACTCTAAACATCCGCTTAACTTTGGATAAAAGTCCCCAAATGTTTATTAGGATTTAGTATTGATCTCAAAAACTTTTTTTTTTTTCCCCGTTACATTCTCTTACTTGGCGATTAAAATACTTTGTGATCTCTGTTTATGTAATTTAGAAGGTACAGATAGTGTTGAAACAAAGCCAGATAGAAACCAACAACCAAACTGCAGCTAAAATTTAAAATGCTCAGGTCGTGCAGGCTTGCCAGACAGATGGCTGTGCTATTTGTAGCTGCCGTCGCTGCTAATAAAGTATTTTTAAACGGGCATTTAGTGCTTGCAGAGGGAACAGATGGCTCTTTAAATGGACTCCATTAATTATTGCTGAACAGGAGAGGGAGAGGAATAGAGAGTTACCTCGCAAGTCTATGTGCGTATGAACATGCACGGACCTGTATGTCTGTGTCTTTGTCCAAAACTTACTGAAGTGTGTAACTCTTAATTGTGTGTATGTGAGAGAGAGAGAAAGCAGTCAACTGTTGCCTAGGGAAGTAAGCGTGTGATTATTGCCGGAGTCCCTGGACGCATCTGTTTAGTGATGTATTCTAATATCAGTATTATTATGAAAGCTGCTTTTATGAAGTATTTCTAAATGTTTTTCTTTTGCCCCACCTCGGAGCAGGAGTGTGCTGCAGGTTTCTATCGTCTCCGCGCTGGGTCGCCGGCTTCTGTTCCAGCATCCAGGTTGCCAACAGCTGCCGGCATGGGCAGCTGTGTCCAGTGTCAGTGCAGTGGGCATTCCTCCACTTGTGACCCTGAGACATCCATATGCCAGGTAAATGAGCATGTACATGTGTGAGCACTCTGATGCTGGAGCCCATCACAGAGCCATATGTTGAGTAGTTTTCAGAGAAACAAGCGTAATGAGAAAGTGTATTAAAGGGGATGTCAGGTACTGTAATTAGCCTGGCAATAATTAACTACCACCTGGCTAACTCATATTTTGTGCAGCTTTTTTCATATACGTTTGATTTATTTTAACACGTTCATTGTAGTAAAAGAAGAATGAGTGTGTGTAAGATCAAATTGTAGAGCTGGGATGTTCACTCACACTCACCTCTGGGGTTTATGAGAGGATGGTCAGAAAAAGATTAAAATATCCAGTGATCGGAAGTTTGTAGGCCAATATTTAAGGTCAGAGGAGAATAAGATAGAATGACCTTGAATATCAGAAAAAACATATTTTGTAAACATATTTTTATACCTTCTAAACAGGATTTAATCTCCAGCCTAATTTAGAAAATCTACTTGTATACCAGTTCTCTTGTATTGTTCAACCTATATTCAAAACTGAAAATTGTATTTTCTGGTTTTATTTTATAAAATAAAATAAAACCTTTTATTTTATAAAATTTCTTGAAAAAAAAATAAAAAAGTTAAATTGGTTCTACTGGTCACTTGAAAATATTCACATTTGAAGTACTTGGACTCCCTTTCATCGTTTTAAAAGTCTCGCCCCCCCCTCATCAATTGTGTTTGGTTGGCCCACTTTCCCATTCGTTTAACTTTGCTTTTGACTCATTAAATGTTTCAAACATTTGCCTTTAAAGTTTCCACCTCTTACCTTTTGCGTATTCATTCACCCTTTTTTCTCTATCATCTACTTGTATGTCCTTTTTCCTATTCACAAACCCACTTTACCTTGTGTCTCATTCTGTCTCACTCGTGCCTAATTTCTCGACATGTAACAATTTGTTTCTCTCTTTCTGCGTCTTCCCTCCCTCTTGTTTAATTTCGGTCTCACTTTGCCTCCCAGCCATTTTTTTTCCTTGCCCATTTCTACCTCGTTTTCCATAACGGCGTCATTAGCATTTTCTAACCGAGCAGGCTAAATTGAAAACGCTAAACGAGTTTGTTTCTGTGGTAATTAGCAGTAACGAGAAATTGAGGAAGGTAATGGAAATGACTTGCCTCGTTAAGAAAAAAACTTTCTGTTGTACCAACTAAAGTTCCCATTTTAAACAAACAAGTGCAACACATTAGATGGGACCTTTGGGATATGAACACTAGTGAGAAAGGACTTTGTCTACAATAGTTTTGTTTCAGTTGAGTATGTGTGGCGGGGGTTTTGTCGTTTATATTGCTGACCATTGTTTGTTTGTTTCTATGTTTACTGTGCACATATGCTGGAAAATTATTGTACTTATAGAGTTTTGCATGAATTCTATAAATGTAATGGAAGATGATATTTTGCATGCTTATAAGTGAAGTTTAAAATGAGCTGTAAAAAAATTATTTGCATATTATTGTAATGTTAAAGCTGTCTGTGCAGTAACAGGTTATGAAAATTGTATTCTATTTCTGTCTGCTTTTGAAGAAAGACGTTGAACTCCAGTGTGTATGCATGCACCTGTGTGGTAACAGCAACTTGATTGCTCGGCACGCAGTCTTACTACACCTCATCATGCAGAGGTGTGCCTTGACATCATTACCATGTGGACAAATGCATCTCTTATCTGAAACCGCCCCGGCTAGATAAAAGTTGAGCTGTGAAAAAGGCAAGAAAAGCCGAGAAAATGAGGATGGTGAAGAGAAAGGGGCAATCATTTCCCTGCTGCCACCGTGGAGATACTCAGCACTTTAATGGCAGCTGGAATCACACTGGGCCCTTCCCAGTTATCTTTTAGATGTGTGAATCTGTATGTAACTGCTCAGCCTGTCCTGGATTTCTTCTCTCTTTATAATGAGAGAAGTCTTTGAGGAGTTTTAGAGACGATTTGAATGGAATTGAAACCACCTTTCTGCCACAATGTTGCAAAATATTTCTGTACAAACCTCTACATGGCTCACTATAAAGCCAAGCACACCAGTTTGAGAAGTTTTGATGTAAAACTGACATAATAGGTGTGTGTTACTACTTGTTATTTCTCCTGGTTTTGAAACAGATCAGCCAGTGGTTCCAAAAACTGGCTGATACTAAAGATATAATATTATCCACTCTTGTAGAGCTATAGATATTTATTTTTAAAGGATTAAAAACTTTTCTCAAGACATCTGAGTGCACTTGTACCAATTTTTATGGAGATTTCTTATAAGCAATATAGTAAAAACAATTTATTTCTTCTTCATGAATGCCTTGAGTTTTCTTGTGCAGGTAGAAGATAACCACATGGTTAAACTTTTATTTTGTAACTTTTATTTTTTTATTATTATTAGCTACATTCAATGCATCAACATCCTCCTTATAAAACCTACCACAAATACCAAACTCATGCTGGGTAGAAGATGGAAATTTCAGGACCTACAAGTTTAAGAGAATTCTGATGGAGGGGGAATAAATGGAGCCTTCAAAACAAAAACACATTTTCTGCATTTATGTTGATAGAACTGTCAAGACAACACAGAGGGGGATCACTGTGAACGCTGCGCTCCAGGTTTCTACGGTGTGGTCCGAGGTTCTCCAGATGATTGCAAACCTTGCGCCTGCCCCCTTTCCAATCCAGAGAATAAGTAATATTTTGGGTTGATTTTTTTTTTTTCTTCTATGCATGCTTATGATCCCATTTTTAAAGAGGAATGCATCAATAACTCCCTTTTTACACATGTTAATCTGTATTCTGCATTCTGTTGATTATCTTTTAATTATTTTGTAACTACTTTTTTCTGAATCTAGTTTCAGCCCTACATGTGTGGCAGAAGGTTTCAGTGACTACCGCTGTACCGCCTGTGCTGAGGGACATGAGGGAAAATACTGTGAAAGGTGAGACTAGTGTAGCAAAAAGTAGTATGTATATTTTTGTACAATTGTCTGTATTAAGATAAACTCCACTAATATTGACATTCAGTTCCAGATTTGTCTGAAAGAAAAAGAATAGCTAAAAAAAACTTAGCACAGTGTGCAGCAAATATTTTGACTTGAAATAGAAGTAGCTCCAACGTATTTAGAAAAAGAGCTGCGTCCCACTGCTGTGCAGGTGCACACTGGGTATCTCTCAAACACATCCTGGAATTATTTGGGATGGTTGATAACATTCTCCATTGGTAGAACTTTTTGCTGACCAAAGCTTGATCATCCTTTTCTTCTAGGTGTGCCACTGGTTACCACGGTAACCCAAGGATGCCAGGTGGTCGCTGTGAGGAGTGTAAGTGTTCCTCATGGGGTTCGTTACCAGGACCATGTCACCCTGTCACGGGCCAGTGCCGTTGCAGGGTTGGGACATCTGGAATTTTGTGTGACCAGTGCATGGATCGGCATGTGTGTGGACCGTCTGGGATAATCTGTAAGACTAATATATTAATTTGTGTTTTTTGAGTTGTTGTTTCTCTCTTGTACCACCAAAAGAAAATGCAATACTCACTGAACTTTTGACAATCCGTCATATTACAACCACAAACTTCAATGTGACCGACTAAAGTTTAATGTATTGCATTGCAACCCGTCTGAAACAAACACATTCATAAGAATAATGGGGAACTGCAGCACCAACAGTCAGCATTTCCCTACACAATACGATGATATCCTTAGCATAAATGATTTTGTTCTTTTATATGTTAGAAAAATTAATTTACAAATGCAATCAAGCTATATTTGTGAGATAAAAAAACCTGTAATTAAAAGGGGATATTTTAGGGATTATAAAAATACTTTTTTAGACAACTGGTCTGCAGAATGTAAGGTCAGTTGTGTGTCTCACTGGGCTTTTGAAGTGATATATTTTGTGCTGGTAATGTAGCATTTTTTTTTATCCCATGACTGGTTGGTGTGAACCTGCTGACCCTATTTAAATAGCATTTTAAATTGAAGCCATTACACAGATTAGCCTCTAACTGCAGAAGTTATACATAAACCCCATTTGCATCTCAAGGTTCTACACTCCATGAACCCTACATTCAGTCTTGGTCTATTCCATTTATTTTCTGCTGCTCTTGTTATTCTGGTGCCTCACACATGTGCAGTGTCACCTGAAGTTGAAATTTTTACTGTATTTTGGCAATGAAATGCAAATCGGAGGCCTTTTCTCTAGTTGCCATGGGAGACGAGATCATGGCAGAAGTCAGATTCAAGTCATTCAGAAAATAATTTCAATGTCGTTTGGAGCTAAATTAAACTTAATATGAACATAATAGCAGTGCCAATTTGGTGCCATTAGCTTGTCTGGAAGTAAGTGTGTGCATGTGAATGAGAACATGGAAGAAAAGGTCGTAAGACAGAGGCCAGTGTGAAATCGCTGCTGTCAGGTCAGTAAGGAAATTGCTCGCTCATGTCTCATGTTTCGACATTGAACATGTGCTCACAAAGTGGAAGTGCTGCAATGCCACCCTGACACCATGCTGCTCGCCTTTGTGTCCAAACCATAATCATTGGTCCTAGTTCTGATGATAGGGCGGTAGTCAAACTGATGCTTACTTGAAAAGTGATGCCACTTGGTGTTTTCCCATGCTCTGGCATTTCTTGCATTCTGCCTGGCACAGTAAAGCACTTGTCCTGAATGGGAGAAATGTAAACATCTAAGCAAGTGCAGAAATCCAGCTTAAATTTAACAAGTCATGTCATACAGTTTGCAGCGTTATTAAACTTCCCCCCATCGACCTACAAAAAGATGCTCAGAATGTAATTATTAATCCATTATATGCAGGGGTAACATATGAGTAGCTCCCAGCCCATGTCTGGAAGGGGATTTAGGCCTTAATAGATTATCTTCAGTGGGGAAAATAAAGGAGGTAACACATGCTCAGTATATTGCTTAATACATCAGCTTAAAATTGATCAAATTATATTGGTTTTAATTTGTTTTAGTTTTCCCCTGCTTCTGTATTTGTTTTAATTTTAAATTTACAAAGAGTTGTATATTTACAATAACAGCAAAAGACAAATGCTAACTGAATAACATAAATCACATAACAAATGTACATTTTTAAATAAAAGTGTAATCGCTTGAATGCTTTTTTGTATAATAATTCAAAGTGCTTTATAAAGGAATATAAAGGGGGGTCTAGTAAGACTACGTAGTAAACACGTTTACAATAATGTCACTTATGGAAAATAACTATGCACCTGTGTCCCGTTTTGACAGAAAACTCATGGTAATGTGTTCATCATAGATTTAGGGTGCAGTAGCAGTCAAAACCTTTTGTGAAATAGACAAATGTAAAAATATTTTCAGTTAAAAAAAATCTTGAAAAGTTTGCAAGTGGAGGTTGAATCTAATTATGTTTCAGCTCCAACTCAAAATCACAAATTATTCAGGTTTACATTCAAGTATTATGTCTTTTTGCACATTTTTCAAAATGTTCTTGTACACTGAAGGACTGAGACATGTTTCCATGCGTTGTTTCACAGACAAGCATTCATAAAATTGAAAAAGGTTAATTCTATAGGACAAGCTGCTTTCACTTGTAGAAGATTGTAGGATAAATTTTTACACCAGTTAGATTTCTGAACAGCAGAGACAAGCAGGTCTTGACACCGTGTCATATTCAGTGCAAGTTTCTGTGTGTGGGTCTGTGGTGTTTTTGTGTGTACATTGTGCATGAAATTTCTTAAAAGCAGTGGTTAATTTGTGTGTGTTAGTTTTTTCAGAGATTGATAGACTAGAAACAGTTCGTATATTATTTATTTATCTTTGATTTCCCATGTCAGGAGTTTTAATTTGTGCAATAAATCAGCCTCGGGTCGCAAAAGAAAACTATGTTTTCCTAGCACTTTACTAAAAAGTAATTGTGTGTCTAAGTCAATTCCTGTGTGTGTGCATTGGAGTGTGTTTTTTTCTTTTCTTTTCTTTTGCCCACAGTGTGTGCTCTCTCCTCTCTAGGCTGATTTTATGCATCAGCAGCCTTGTCTTCTAAGGGTAGAACAACAAAAGTGTCATCACATATTGATATATTTATAAATTCACATATATAAAACATACAGTTACAAAAAGACCTTATACAGAAACTTGGGAAACAAGAACCTCACAATGCCGATAATAAATATTTCAGATAAATTTAGTGGGGCTCATTGCACATGAACTGATTCAGAACTGTGTTTCTTTACTTTTCTCCAGCCTGTGACGATGAGTGCTCAGGTTTGCTAATAAGCGACATGGACCGTCTCTATCGCATCATCACTGATGTCACACTGACCACACCCCTCCCACCACCTTATAAAGCTTTGTACCGCTTTGAAAACATGACAGAGGAGCTCAAGGTAAAAATATAAATGCTAACTTTATTTGTTTCTATGTATGTTGGTTCTCGGTAATATTGTTCCAAAGAACAAAGCTGGGTGAAACATACTATTTATAGATATATCTAAAAGTAAACTTAAATGTTGCAATGCTTTAAACTTTTTGACATATTTTAGAATGTTTTGTTTTCCACACCAGTCAAAGTGAAACATTTTCAGACATTTTGCTGCCTAAAAATTGATCAAATTTACTTTGGTAAACACAACTCAACCACAAAGCAAAAATTGTGCAAAATTGATGAATTGTTAATTCAATATTTTTTTCAAGCACATTGGATCCCTTTCTGCAAATAAAATTTTAATATCTCTGCTTAATTCCAGTTGATTCCGATTCTCCTTTTGAGTTGAGGCTCATGAACTCTCTAGTTTTAGGTCCTATTTTAAAATTTCCAACCAGCACTTTACATCAATTATTTTCCAGCTTCCCAAGATTGAAGCAAATGTTTACAAGAAAAATAATTTCCTTTTGTCTGACTGTTTGCATTTTGTTAGTTTTAAAAGTGTTATTTATGAGAAATTTCTTAGTGCAGATTATTTTTCTGGTTCCTCTGTTTTTCAGCCCTGCAGCAGAGGTCTGGGTGGTTGCAAAAACATCGCTCGAGGCCACGTTGTGTCAGACACTTCTGTCTAATACTTTCATCTTTCTGTTTTCCTCTGAAGCACATGTTATCGCCTCACAAAGCTCCGGAGAGATTACTGCAACTGGCTGACTCCAACCTGGGATCACTGGTCGTTGAGATGGACCAGCTACACAGCAGGGTGAAAATCCTTTGGTTTTTCTTTCAACTTTACATTAACCTGTGTCTGCTTTCTTTTCTTTTCATCTCAATTTCACTCTCTGTGTAGCCAAAGGAATCGTGGAAATTTGAGCTCTGGTATTGTGACTCAGTCATTTCACAAAGGAAGAGCTAAAACTTGCACTTATCCCATATTTGAGTCTTGAGGATGTTCCAAATGTAGACATATTGCAACCATATTTGAGATGGTGAAATTGTAAAAGATAAATATACTGGATTGCTTGTTTAGTTTCGTGCACAAATAATTTTAAACAGCACACAATCAGTGAAGGAAACATGGATAGTAAACTGGAAATGAGTTGACAACATAAATTGATAACTACTTTACTCTCCAGCTTTAGCCCTATATGGTATGTTATATTTTACAGAGTTTATCCTATTAAAACCTTAAATGCTGCTATATGAAAAAAGTGGGTACAGCCCAGTGTTCAATATCCAACAATATTCTTAGTCAGGCCCTACAAATCACCCTGAAACTGTCACCTTTATGTTGTTGAACATTTTCTAAACTTAAGACAATCAAAAGTGTTGGTCTATGGTCTCCTCTGGTGTCTATGTTTTTGCTTCTTCAAGCACAGTCTTATTATCTGGTGCCTCTCCACTCCTCTTTAGACATTCCCCTTTGCCAGTCAGGCCCTAAAAGTTTTGTTTTGCAGCTTGATAGTGGAGCCCTCTTGTTGCTCTGCAATGTGCTGTTTTCTGAGTCTGCTCCAGAACATGAGAGAAACTAACCTGGAGGTCGGAGTTGAAGATTTTCTGAATGGCAGCTTCTACCAAATGTTCTAAGTTCAACCTGCTCATTTAGAATTACAAGGTCCATCCACCTTCTTCCTCATCCACTGGATCCAAATTTCTACCAGGTGGTAAAAAGTTCTGTCACTTTCTTTGTCAGAATGCCCCATAAATTACACAATAGGGTCTGATGATGAAAATTACAACATTGATTATAAACCTTTGACCCATAGAGGGATGGTACCAAGAAAACGTATGAACAAATATCCCATGTCAAGCACAAAAATCCATCAATAAAACACCCTGGTTCATATCCAGTTGGCCATTCCTCCAAATCACATTAGTCTGAGTGACGTTTAGCTGCAAAAGCACAGACAACTTTCAAAGGTTTCCAGCTTGCAACTGTGACTCAGTTAAGTTTCCTCAGAAAACATTTTATGAATTGGCATAATGAACCAAAGTTAACTCCAAATCTGTCAACTCAAGCCAATAGTATAAACAGTCTTTGTATTCATCCTAATTTGATCCTAGTTCAAAGTATTTCTGTGGAGTACCTTGAAATGACATCGAAACTGCAAAGAGGTGAAGGAGGGGGCGTCCCTTCACAATTTCATGTTTAGTGCAGCTGAGCTCCAGGAGCTGAGTTTCAGCAAGTAAGAAGCCACCGCCAAAGTTCCTAAAAAGGCCGTACTCGAGGACAATAATCTGGATTTCCACTAATCTGGTTGAGTTTTGACTTTTAGTGTTTTTGTCTACCATTAAATACTGGAAATCACATGCAGTCTGACCCCTTCCCGTATGCCATTTTTTAATGGGAGGCCCTATAAAGAGCCAGAGCTCCAGTCAACAGAGCGTACCAGACCTTAACCCTTCCACCTTATTAAGGTGGAGATTCCTTAAAAGAGCAGTTTCATGTTTTTCCTTCTCTCTCACTCTCTAAATATATGTGCTGTCATGGCTGACTGTGAGGGGAAGTTAACCAAAATAGAAAAAACACCTTTTGAGTGTAGAGGTCTATACCTATCAAATGGAGAAAAAAAAAAACACACATTCACGCTGTCAAGCTACACCCTTTTAGAGACTGAATGTCTGACATTTGTTGACAACAGTACTGTCCCCCACATCCCATCCCCTACGTGCTTACTCACAAAAACACCCTGACTAAAATTACATAACATGGTCTTGTCAAATCTCAGCAGGACATATAATTATCCTCACTCTCCAACTGTGGGGGTGGGGGTGTGTGTGTGTGTGTGGGGGTGTGTGTGTGCATGTGTTAAATTGAGTGTATTGGTATGATTTTTATGCCTGTCAAAACTCCATCCATACTCTTGTGTTCTTGGACTTGTCTTGATCTTTGAATGTGTGAGGTTCTGTTTTCTCTTTATGTCAGTAAGTTTTCCACCTTTCTGCACGCATTATTGATTTGTGTTGTGTTTGTATTTTCACCTCACTACAACATATTCACCTATGGAATGCCTGTTTATTAATTTATGATGTAGCTGTATGCGTTTGTGGTACAGGCAACTAAGGTATCTGCTGATGGAGAGCAGGTGGAGGACGATGCGGACAGGATTCATAAACGAGCTGAGGACCTGGAGCAGTTCATCAGAGACACGCTGCTGGGAGCGAAAGGTAAAAAAATTTGCTCTGCCTCTCCTTTATTAGCTCCTTTCAAGTCCTGTCAACGCTTTCTTGAATCATCTGTATTGTTTCACTGCATTTTTTACTACAATTAATTTTACATTTTATTGGACTGATCACATTTTGGGAGGACAGATGTATCATTGTACAAAATATGTGCAGGAAAATAAGGAGGTTTGAAGAAACATCTAGTTGCCCAAACATCTCAAGACGTAATGGTCCTTAAAATACAGTTTTCCATCTTCCAAAGAGGGCTTTGAAGGAAACCAGCCAAATGGCTCAGTTAATGGAGGAAAGCACCTACAAATTGTTACTGATGGGCAAATTGATGGTACTCCATATAGGCTGCTGGTGCAAAGTGATGCTGTAGCGTTCAACAGATTCCTCAAGCTGCAGCATCACAATAACAATCTTGATAAAGCGCAACCGTTGAAGGAAACTAATCCATCAGGCCTCTTCGTCCATAACACAGCATTTTTAGATAATGGGAAATTACTCATCTACTTTTCACTGGTAATTGGCAAGATAATATACAAGTTAGAACAAAATACTTGGCCAGTAATCTGTTTTTGTTGATAACACGTTTTTTTCTCACTTTTAGAATTTATTTTCCTCTGAATATTTGTCTTTTCTCTATTACTGATAAGATGTGAATATTTTAAGTTAATCCTTTCCAGCTGAACTCTGAGAAGGTTGATAAAATTCTGAAATAAAAAAACCCCACAGTATAAAATCATTTGGCAATAGTTATCTTTTCCTATTGAAAAGGGTTACGTTGCTGTCTATCAGTTTTGATGAATTAATTAATTTGATGAAACACTAATTGTGTTTTAAATGAAAATAATCTGCTTTGTTTCATCTACCTATGCTACAGTGATGTTTTCCCACATCATCTCTTCTAAACTTGACCTGAAATTGAGAAAAGTGTCATAAAGACATATACTGACACTTCAACTCCTGTTAATAAATGAAGTTTCATCTCTTGTTGAATTTTTAAAAAATCTTTGCTGCATTGACTGAAGAAACAAATCGATACTTGATTTGAATTGTCCAAAGCAATATCTATGCTATTACTTTCAGCAGCATGAGAGTTAATATTTAAAGACAAAGTTTTTAATCTCCTGCCTTGTCACAACATTTAACTAGAATTATCTTCTAGTTAATTCTAGTTAAACGTTGTTCAGTATTCCCTTAAGATAAAAATAAACATTCTTTCATTGTGTCCTCTTGTTGAAATGAATTGACCCAAGACCTTTACCAATGCTCCTCTAACAGGGCAGACTGAGATGTAAAGGTGAAACCCACATAATAGAGACACTGGCCCTGAAGGTGTAGGCAGTTGTGCATTCATTGAGGGACGGCAATCCTAAAGTTTTGAAGCTTTGTTACATAGAAATTAAGATAAGTTATAAAACTGGGGGAAAATGTTGAAAATATTCCACTACAAAATGAAAAATGCTTTCCAACCAATAGAGAAAAATCTTGATACGTCAGATTCCTTCAAATAAAACAAGCAGTGACAAACAAATGAAAAGCCGTGGATCGTATGAGAATAGATTGTTTCTCTACCAGCACGATTCAAGAGTGCCATACTTTTTTACCCGTCCTCCACATCTCAAAAAACACAGTTACCACAACCGCTGGCGATGAACTTGAAAAAGCATAGTTCTTGATAAAATCAATTAATTACATTTATTTTATAGAGGTCTATATTTTACAATCATATCTGACACCAGAGGTTTAAAACTGGACAGACTATAACACACAGGTGGTGAAAAACGATCCACCTTTGGTGAAATAAAATAATAGAAATTTTGTACTTTAAGTAACTGAACCTTTCACAATTCAGACTCATTGGAATTGTATTCTAAGCAGTTACACGTTTGTAGTAATGCATGGTAGGGATGATTGTAGTCCAACTCATAAAAGATTGCAGCACCAAGGTTTTTTTATTATTATTATTTTACCATTATGAAATACTTGTGGTCTTTGGGGGGAAAAGTTGCCAGATCAACTCATTCTGACTTGCAGTGGTCCTCTCTTTGTTGTTGCTCCCAGCTCTCTGGCCCTCTGCCTAATCACAGTGTGATTATAGTGTGTGCTTGTATGTGTGTTTCTAGGAGAGTAAAAGAGAGACTGTGTCCTGGCTCACTGAATGATTGAGAGTAGCAATTAG
Source organism: Brachyrhaphis roseni (assembly GCA_903066815.1). Taxonomy (NCBI): domain Eukaryota; kingdom Metazoa; phylum Chordata; class Actinopteri; order Cyprinodontiformes; family Poeciliidae; genus Brachyrhaphis; species Brachyrhaphis roseni. The sequence goes on from CAEFZY010010165.1 coordinate 27,102, forward strand.
AGACTTAATTAGTGGCCATCACAAACACACAAATACACACCAGATACACAAATGCCTTTGCCAGATTCTGCACATTTGTACCACTGTGTACACACAGACACACACTAAGGCAAGAAAATACTGTACACAATTTCCTCACACATGTTTGCCAGATACCTTAATATGATTCCGTCCACGTTTTAAGTGTTTAATTGGTTCTTAAATCTTACTATGTAATTATACGGCTGTGGCACACACTTTTGTTTCCTCTGTGCACACACTGGTAGAGGAACCATGCACACGCATACACACATGTGGTACAGCTGTTCATTAGCATGATGGCTTAACTCCTGTCTTGGCTCTAATCACTTCATGTTTACACTTCAAATGAGTGAAATGCAACACTGCCACAACACACACACACACACACACATGCATAACCATGAAATATTTCAACTTATTTCAGTCAAATAAAGTTTAGATAAAGTAACACATACACAAGCACACGCACAATTAAGGAAAAGTATTAATGGACGGTTATTTTTTTGCTTCTGCACTGATGCACAAAATCCTCATTAATGTCAGGCAGGTTGAGTTTTACTTAAGTGAGCCTTGGTATGTTTCACCACTGATGTTTGTGAGATTTTACTGACTCTAATATGATAAAATAGATACATGGCTTCCAACAAAAACTGTCTTTAAATGACAGATTGCTTAAGACCGAGTTTGACTTCAACTGTGATTAAAGGAGTAAAGATCAAAGGGTGAAATTTTTCAGTCATGAGCTATTAAAATGATTTAGTGTGCTTACTGGATACACAGAAAAATTAACATACTGTACTGTGTGTTTGTTTGAATAGAGATTGAATCTGACAGGTGAAGTGACTACTGTCTTTTAAAGATGATTGGCTGTTTGCTTATGCTAGTAATTTGAAAGGGAAATGGTGGTGAGACAATTTAAGAACTGAACCAAAGTGCCACTACATTTACACACTTTATTGTGTATGAATCTGCAAAGTTGTAGACCAGTTATGGTTAGCGTGCTGATACCTGCCTGAATAAACAAACATTGGACATGTAAGCAGGAAAACAAAGCAAAGGAACAAGGTGGCCTTATCTCAAAATCTTAGGATGCACTTTGGAAAGAAAATAAGCCAACAGAGGCAGAATGAGGCTTCTTACAATGTTGAGCTGGGAAACCTTATTCTGCCACAGTGTGGATATTACTTTGAAGCGTCAACCTACCTAATCATTGCGGCACATCAATGTGCCGCAATGATTCATTCTTTCAACAAGATGCTGTGCAATAGCACAATGTGAAAATTGTTTCAGGAACAGTTTGAGGAGCAAGATGATTTCCGAGTGTTGACTTTGAATCCAAATTACCCAAGTATTCAGTTAATCATCTGTGGGATTTGCTGGACAAACAAGTCCAATCCATGGAGGCCTCACCTAAATGATCTACAGCTGATATTTAGCTGTCAGATAAATCAGCACACCGTCAGGGTTCCAGTGGAGTTCATTACAGCTCTGGGCTGTTTTGGCATCAAAAGTGTGACAAACACACTATTATAACATCATGACCTGATCAGTCATAACATTGCTATGGTTTCAGAAGGCAAAATATTAAAATCTTGCTGCTCTAATTTCACAAAATCCTACATTTATGAAGAAAAAAAAAATATATATATATAGTCATCAAATAAAAAGTGTCGCTTAAAGAAGCCATAGCAATGATTTTGAAGATTGAAATGAGAAATATAACCACCATGTCATTAAATTATGCCCATCAACCCTTTGATAAGGAAAATAATACCTTGATCTAAGTTGCTGCAAGTTTTTTATATACATCAACAAAAAATATGCCCTTATTCAACAGTATCTGTTGCAAATAAAAACCAAGCTTAAAATGTCTAAAATGTAAAATTAGATTTTAAATAAATATTTGTTGGCATTTGCACAAACACAGTTTCAACTCCCGGCTTTGTTTTCTCAATTTCTTACAGTTGAAACACAAGACAAGCTGTAATAGTGTTTTCCTTATTGTTTTCACAACTGCAGCTACATGAACTCAATCTGTCCGTTGGCAGTATCTTCACAGCAGTGCCTCTGCATGTCTCTTTATGTCCAGACCTCCAATCCAAGGCAGCTGAGTTGAACAAGACACTCTCACGGAAAGATGGAACTCCAGACAAAAGCCTTAGCAAGATGAAGGAGGAGATCCAGGCAATGCTAGCAGAGATGAGAAAACGGCAGCTGGGAAGGATGAAAAGCATTGCAGAGGAAGAGAAGGAGTATGAGGACACACATGCACGCACTCACACACACAGCCATGGCTCAGGTGTTTTACCTCTCCCACACAGAGATTTTTTTAAGTCATGTATTTTATTCTTTAATACATAAAAAGTGGACACACAGACTGTCGTTTTTGATATACAAAGTGAAAATTTGTTTCCAAAGCATAGAGAAAACAAATATTTTAATTATAGTCATGTATTTTTTTGCATAGTTTATTTTTTGTTCAAAATATCTTAGTATATTTTATCATTTGGAGCACATGACAATGCTTAATGTATCTGTTTACATAGTGTCTCCTGTGATTTTTGCGTTATTTAATAACTTCATTGTCTGTCTTGCATATCTTGCTTGCTGCTGGGACACCTCACCACTTATTTCATATTTTGTTTGCTGATTTCAACCAACCAACAAAAGAGAATGAGGAACAGATGTGAAAATTAAAAACATATTGAAAGTTGTTTTTTCCAACTATTTCTAATACTGAATGTCTTATGTTTACTCTTTCCTCAAAATAAGGCAGCAGTTGATTTTTTAAAAAAAAACATAAAACTTCTCACTTTTCAACTTTTAGATTTATTTGACTTTTCTGTTTTATCTTCTATCTCAAGTATGTTTCTCTTTAAAAGTTAAATTAGAAATCGCAAAAAAATTTATTTTGCAATAAAGTCAGCATTTTATTCATTAAAATGAAGGTATTTGCTTTTCAAAGTTGGATTAGTTTTATCTAATTTTGAGTTGTTGCATCATAATAACAATACTTTAAAAGATGTTCTACAGTTAATAGTTTTTTCAATTACTTTGCTATTGAATGTCATAATTTGCAGCACAAACTAATGCTTTGAACTGGTTATTTAGTTTTTCTAGTACATATTCAGAAGCAATTTGGACAAAAATAGGATAAATAATCCTAAATCTCAAAAAATCTATTGATGTATTTTCTTACTTTGTTTCTTTTTTGACACTGGAGACCTAAAAATGTAAACAGGTATTTGATAGCTGCACATGTCTTTCTGTTTGTTGTAGCAAAGAGGTTTTTCACTATCACTCGTTAACATTCTCTCTCAAGGCATTTGGTGGAATTAGCAATCTGTCTCTTCATACCTCTTTCCCCTTTTGTCTCTCTCAGCAGTAAAGGTCGATGAGTTAATTAAAAATATCACCGTAGGGGCACAAACAGAGACAGTCATAAAGATACAAAGAACATGTAATGAGACAGAAAAAACACAGGAGAGGGGAACAGCTGACGGATGGATAGAGAGAATAAGTGAAGGAGAGACAAAGAGAAATCGCTTCAGCCACTAAATGAGTTGGTCTGCACTTCATTATTTGACTGAAGCCTAAGGGGAGATTTCATCCAGAGCACCAGATAAAAAAAACAAACAAGAAAAACAAAATTATGGCTCTATGAAATATGCAAAACTTTCAACTATGCAGTAGTTTTTGTATATTTTTCACATTGGACGTATTGTTAGTATAGCACTGTCAAGCAAATTTGTTCACATGCCGCAAATTACATTTTATTTAATTCATACACTCAATTTAGATCTCCAGTACACTAGAGCAATAGATGCTGAATGACTAGACAATCCTCAGTTGTTTATATTTTTCTCATGGTATTCCCTACAGGGTTCATTAAAGTTTGATCATACCCAATCATTGCATTCCCCATATCCTCAAACACTGTGAAATTTTCCTTTGAGTGATATTGTCTGGAGGACACGAGATCCTTCTTGTGATAATTATTGATGTAAGAGAAGAAAAATAAGACTCATTATAGGGTGTGATTGTAAACATGTAAGTACTAAAGAATTTTAAATGCTTCCAAAGAGAGAAGGTTCACTAGAAGTGCATGCCACCACAACACACATCACAATGTTGTGAACCAATAGTTACATTGTAAATGGCTGTATAAAATAACGCATGTTGCTAGCTGTCATTTTGCATACTTTCTAAGGTTTGTTAACCATACAGAAAAGCTACAGTAAAAGATGCCGTCAAAGTCACCTTGCCACCTTAGTGTTTTATATTCTGGTGTGAGTTACTGTTATTCTTGGTCTATTACATTTAATACCAAGTACCATCAGTGGTACCATCATCCTTTGTGAAAAAAGATAGAGAAAACAATCACAATTAATCTTAAGTCCAGTTTAATTAATATTATCTGTTTATATTTACACAGGGTTGCTGATTAGAAATATAAGAAAAAATCTGAACTAACTACAGATATAAAGACAAACAGGCAGTCTGCTTATGTTAAAAAGTGTCCAACAAAATAAAAATAAAAAGTCATTATTCTTATTATTCAAAACATTCATCAAACCTTTGATGAAAAAATTAAAACCTCAATATCTGATCTAAAGTGAAAGGTTTTCACATTTTCTCCCCACATCTCGTCTTATCCAGTCCATAACAGCCAAGTACAACTGAATTTTCCTACATTATGTCTCTTTTGGAAACAACAGCTCTGGCTTTCTGAAGCTTAAGCTTTCACACGAAATCTGTTTCTTTTCTCTCCCTCCGTTTCATCAATTAAAGGAAAACTTTCTCCTTCTATTGTTGATACACTGGACTCCGTCTTTCAGCGTTTAACCTTGTCTCTCTCCAAGACTTGGCTTAGCTCTTGGTATGACTAACTGTATGTGCTCTTATTCATCCCATAGGTTTGAAAACTGGCTCAGAAACAAATAGAAGATGCCATTAGTTTTGTAGTGGTGTTTAGTTGTTTTTGCATTTGTAAAAACACATATAAATAAGTACTCCTCCTGTTTTAAGAATCATAATATCCTTATCCAAGATATGAACGTAAATGAACTCTCTTCCTCCTCTGCAGTGTAGCAGAAGAGTTGTATCAGAAAGTCAAAAGGATGTTTGGTGACCCTCATCAGGCCACTGAAGACTTGAAAGCAGAGGTAATCATGATCTCTGGTTACAAATCTTGTTTTCAAATGTATTAAATGACTTTGATTACCTCAGTACCTCCTCATGTGTTTCAAAGATAAAAGAGAAGCTGTCTGATCATGAGGGGAAGCTCCAGGAGGCTCAGGATTTACTGAACTCTGCCCAGGGAAAGGCGAGGCAGGCTGGCTTGCTGACAGAACAAAACAAAGCCAACCTCACCGCTCTGCAGGTGCATCCCAACTCAAACATACATAACAATCAGGACATAGCTGTCTGTCAGAATTTAAGGATGGCTATGCCAAGTTATATATACAGTAAATATTCATTTCCTGCAGTTGTAAATAAAGTATGGACTCAAGTTAGATTAGATTTTCTCTTATTAAACTGTAATATACCTTAAAGTGTTTCTACTCCACCAGCTGTTACATTTTGCAGTGTAACTTTTACTGCTTATCAAATTAGGTGTAACATTACATTAAATCTAAAAAACATACTTGGTCTGTTGCAGGTAGCTGCAACTGTTTACGAATTGGTTCTTCTGAAATACATTTTCTAAATGCCTATTAATTTCTTAGATTATTTCCTTCGCTTTAGAATGATTCTATTTCATCAATAAGAACCACAGAGTGCTTTAGATTAAACAAAATAAAATGATTAACAACTTCAAATACTAAAAAAATGAATGAAATGAACAGATCTGAGAAAGTTCCCAAAAGAATAACACTGGAATGTTGAAATTTTACATTAAATTCTGGGAAGATAAAACTGTATATTTATCATTTTTAGTGACGGAACAGATACAAGAGAAAAACATTTATTTCCATTTCAATAAGTTATGATTTTATCACTTTGACACGAATCACTGGTTAGTCCATGCTGCTTTTTTATGATTTATAGCTCAGCTCTTGAAAGTTCAGTAATACTAGTCAGATACTAGTCAGTTATATGTCATGTAGAAAGCCCACATTTAGCAAAACTCCTTTTGTGGCAGTCATTTTAAAAGATTAGAAGGCAAACTGGCTTCTCAAAAAGAAAACTATAGAAAATCTAAAACATTCAGAAATAAAAATAGAGTATTGTTGCAGATGTTAACCTCTTACACCCTGAGGGGGTATAAATTAATTTCTGCCTGACAAAAACACACAAAAGTAAATCACTTATAGCCTCACAGCTATTAGATTTATGAAGAAACTTTTGGTACCTCTGTAAAGGTAAGATGTCATAGAATGGTTTTCTGGTGTCAGCACCATTGTAGCTTTGA